>VUYV01000193.1:310737-481195 GCA_008711295.1 Anarhynchus alexandrinus | reverse complement strand
CAGGCAGGCAGGCAGGCAGGCAGGCAGGCAGGCAGGCGGCGGGACCCACCGCATCGCCCCGCGGCTCCCCTCGGCTCGGCTCCGCTCGGCTGCGGCGCGCCGCCCTCGCCATGTCGGTGGCCGGGCTCAAGAAGCAGTTCCACAAAGCCACCCAGGTACCACCCGCCCCCCACGCGCGGCAAGGGGTGCGCGTGGGGCGCGCGCGTGGATGCGTGGGGCGCCCGGCAGCGCGCCGCGGTGCGGTGGGTTGCGCGGTGCTGGGCTGCGTGCGGCTGCGCCTCGCGCGGCCGCCTGCGTGGGCACGCCGGGGGTGTGCGCGGTGCGGGGGTGCGCGTGGGTATGCCCGCGTGCGTGTTGTGCATGCGCGCGCGCGGGTTTTCATTGCGAGTGGGCTTGCACGGCTGTTGTGCGCGGGTGCGCGTGGCGCGTGAGTGTGCACGGGNGGGGGGGGGGGGGGGGGGGGGGGGGGCAGCGATGGTGCGCGCGGCGCGCGCGGCTCACAGGTTTGCGCGAACACGCGTGGGAGTCCGCGCGGTGCGTGAATGCGCACGGCTGCGGGTGGGTCTGCACGGGGGTCCGCGGGTTTGCGTGACTGCGTTGGCTGCACGGTACACGCGTGGGTAGGGGCAGGGGGTGCCGGCCGGCCGCATCCCTCCTCTTCTCGCCCCCGTCTCCGGCTTCCCCTCTCCTTGCTCCGGCCGCTCTGCGGCAGGCGGGCAGGGGCTGCCCGGGTCGGGAAGCAGGTCCTGGGCTGCCCCCGTGGGGCCAGCGTGGGCAAGGAAGGGGCTTCCAGGCAGCGAGGGGTGGCCACTGGGGCAGGTACCTGCCGTGGGCCTCGGACCTTCTTTACCGGCGGCTGAGCACCGCTTTTCCATCGGTGTACACTTAGCCCGACTTTGTACATCGGCAATAAACATGACCTTTTTTTTGTGTGTGTGTGTGTGTTGTTTTGTTTTGTTTTCTGGCTCCGGAGTACAGCTGAAATCTGAATAATGAGGTTCGGTCCTGTTGCTCTAGGCATGCTGCGATAGTGCAGGAAGGTCAGGGTGGATGTTTCACCAGGCTTCGAGTTGTTTCGTAATAAAAAATCTGTGTTTTATAGTCTGTGAGGGTACAGTTTCTGAATCAGGTTCTGACTCAGCGTGCTTTGGGGATGGATCTAAAATGGCTTGATAGAAGTCAGGGGAATTTCTTTGGATTTAGAGATTTGAGACCAAGATCAGTGTAATGTGCCTTCTTTTTTGGAGGTTGGTTTTTTTTTTGTTTGCAACTAAATACAAAATCCCCAGTTATTTCTTGCTAGTCGCCATTGCAGGCATCTTCAGGTAACAGTCTTGGTCACTGTAGGCAGCCTGTAGGTGCAGGCATGCAACACACAGCAGCTGTTATGCTTTTCAACACCTGTGTTTTTCCCTTTCTCATTCGTCTCATCTCCTTCACCTCATCTCTTGTTGCGCTGTGGGGAAGTGCTCATGAAAAAATGGTCCCTAATACACGAATTCATCCGAATTCTGATTCTCAATGCCTTACAATTTCTCCAGTACCCATTGAGACTCTGAATGCAATGGGATACATCGAGTCCTGCATGGGCCCACGCAGGCATCGGATGACATTGCGTCTCACCTTTCATACCATGTTGTGCTGCATCATTGGTAAAATAAGCTTCACAAGAAACCTGCCGTACTCATGACAGATGCGGTAAGGAGCAGTTAAGGGTGCCTGAGCCCGTCCTGCAGTGCCCATCTGCTGCTGCTACCTTGTTATTTCTCCCCCTGCTACCTACAGTGCCTATCAGAGCCCAGGAATCATCACTGCTGCACTGAGTTCTGGTACCAAAAATAAGAACTACAGTGCCTGTGTCATCCACATTTAAGAAGCAGGCAAGCTGAAGCTTACTGAATAATGATAAAAGCCTCAGTTCTCCATTATTATAAGTTAATGAGTATGCCTCCGCAGCAGCAGAGGTAAACATCTTTTTTGGAGGGAGCACGGTGTGAAAAGTCTGTGCATGCTGTTCTGTCCTTCAGATGACACTCTCACACTGATTGTCAGCAATACTGTCATTTAGAAGGAAGGAAGAGTTTTAGCTGGCTGGAACCAAAATACTAAGTTTCTGGCGCCAGATTTAGCCGCCTGACATCCGATGGCCCAGGGATTTTTGGGCCCAGCCTTGACTTTCACAGATTGTTTGTATGCAGGGCACGAAGACACATTCATGTATGAGAATGACTCACAAGTAGGTTGCAAGACTGATCTGTTTATTGGCTTGTTTTCAGTATGAGTGAGAAATCCAGGACTTAGTTGTGCTGACCTCACTCTAGGGAGTAATCCTTTTGACTAGAGATTAATTCCCAGGTGAAATATGGCTTGACATTGCCGGTATGAATGAAGCTTCCCAGATAGGACCAAACAAATTGGAATTTTTAAAAATCCTGAATTATTCCTTTGGTTCTTGTTCACGTAAGAACTTGTGTGTGATGTACTGTCATAATAGAGTCCTAAATCATACCAGGAACAATTTCAAGTTATTTCAGGTTACTGTGTCCTTTAACCCAGTTTAGCATTGTAAGTCTGGAAGTCTCTGGTTCAGTTTATTTCTATCTTTAGTGGTATTATTCTTGTTGTAACATTAGTACCCCTTATACACAGACAATTGATGATTATGACCATAAAATATTATTAATACAAAATACAGTTCCAGTTAGAAGTATAAAGTTTTGTGGCAGTTTAAATGTTTTAAAAAAGTTTTTCTTTCATCCAGAAGTCTGTTTTCCCTAGCACACAACTTAAAATTATGTGACTTCTGTGTCTGAATTGTTTTATACAACATAAGCATTTTATTTTCATTCATCATTTTTTGACTCGTAAAATGTCAAACTAACCTGCATGAAATACTGCCATTCTGTTTTTTAACTAGAAGCCATGCTGAAGAACCTAATGCCTGTCAAATTCCATGCACCAACTGCAACGGCAGTGAGTCATTGAAAAGCAGGAGGAAACTTTGTTCCTTCTAGAATGAATGGAGCGTTCAGCGTTTTGCCTTTCAGAAAAACTTTTAATGGTTTTACCTCTGTGCAGCATCATAAAGTTTAGAAGAAGTATTCCTGAGATTGGAAAAGGAGGGTGAGTCTGGAAGTCGTGACATTCATGCAGAACTACAAGATGTTAGATTGGCAAGTATGGAGCAGGTTAGATTATTCATTTATTGCTATTACCCATAGAGCACCTAAAAAGAAGTAACCCCATTTGAATGTTGACTGTGCTGCTGCAAATCTGTCAGACATCCTGGAGCTAAGAAGATTGCTCCAAAGGGTGTCTTTCCAGAAATGGGCAACTAAGTGCTGTGCCACCAAATGGTACCTTTTTATTTAGGCATGCAAACTCCTCTGCCATTAGTGCTATGCCAGTGTGACTGAGTGACTATTGCTTTCTGCAGGTTTGTGTGCAGTTTTAAAACCACCAGAATCATTTTGGGTGATACAAATTTAACAGTCTGGGCCATTTGAACAGAGTTGTTTGAAAATAGCATGAGCTTTGTTTCCACATGACTGCATTCATTGCATAATATGGCTCTTGTGAGGCACAGTCAAAACTAAGCTTTCTGAAAGTAATAATTTCATAGGGAAAGGCATTAACACATTCAGAAAAGAAACAGCTGAAGAAACGACTTCCACTCCACTCATAGGTGTCAGTAGCTTGTTACATGCCCTGCCTTTAAGGTGGGAAGTACCATGCTTCCCTTGTTAACAAGGCAGCCTGTGAAGTGCACTGTAAGAGACTGACGTTAGTGTTTAATAAGCAAATGAGACTCCTGCCTTGCTGTGCGATTACCCACATAGCACAAAGTGCTGTGGGCTTCATACAGATTCTGCATTGATTCAAATCTGTCAACATAGGTTCATTTGCAAAAAAAAAGAGCACATTAGGGTTGAGGCAGAGTTTGAGAGTGTTGATAATCTGTTCTGAAAGTGTCCTGGAAGAGTGCATGGATCCAGCAAACCTTTCTGAGTGTCATCATCATAAACTTGTGAGCAGTTCCATTGAAATCAGTGGGAATATGAGTATTCTGGAAATTAATTTCCTTGTCAAACAATTTTCATAGTGTGGTTCATGTAGCTGAATGTTTTTTAAATTCCTTGGTCAGAAGCGTGTAAAATATTTTTCACTGGAATGGGTGAAGCAATCGTCCTTTATACACAACATGTTCTCCTCACTTGCTAAACTCTCAAACTGCAACTAACCAATTGTTGCCATTCCTTTCATTCTGATAGAGAATGTGGGCAGCAATGCGTTGATATCAGTATTTTCCTAAATCCCCATCAAGCCCATATTCATAATATGTTCCTGACTGTCCCACAGTGTTGAGTGTGACCTGTGTGTGCTGCCTCCAAGGCTTTTCCAGTGAAAGCACTTCTTTCCCACTGGCTGTGATTGAAGCTGGACTCACACTGAGTCTGCCTTTATCCTTCCATGTTTCCTCTCAGCCTTACCCACCAAATTATGGTCAGTTCCCATGTATGTAAAGGTATGTGCGTGAGCTGCTCTGGGAAGCTGGACAATGCTATATTTTTCCTAGTGTGGCTGCTGCACTGTGTGTTGCTTGTGTTGGACTTAAAGAGCTCCCTCCTCCAGTGGTGTGGAAGCTTGTGAGCTGGTGTGGAAACTTGTGAGGAGGTGGACGAAAGAGGAAGAGCCATTTGCAAGGTGGCGTAGCTCTGAGGATGGTGCCCAAACTGGCTGTTAGAAACCTCTCTTCAAGAGCCGTGTACCACTGTCAGTGTGTTGGTTTCTCTCAGTGTGGAGTGGTACATTTTGAGATCAAGGAAAGGGTGCAAATTTTTGATCTGGGAATAAAGACTATTTTTAGAAAAAAATATATTTACTTAGCTGTGAAGGGGATTATTTCCACAGCAGGTAGGGAAATTCCTTCTGTTTGTGCACTCTAGCTTGATTGCCAGATACAGTATTCACATTTGGCACCATTCCCATGTGTCTTTTTATTGATATTACATAATTGAAAGGGTGAAAAATTGACCTTAATCTTTAGCTGGATACTGTGTAACCCTTCTGAGTTGTTGATGGCTTAAACAGTCTGCTCTAGTTTCTAACCCTGTTTCTAAATCTAATTGAAAGAACTGCTGCTTTGCGTACAAAAAAGATAATGGCTTGTTTTTTGGTGAGGATTTCTCAAGCATCTGTCACTGCAGTATCTTTCCACCTGATATTTGCCATTTCCATTTTTATGTATGTATGTATATAGAAAGCTGGAGTACTGACTGACACGCATCTGCAATTTTTCCCCCAGTGATCTGTGGAGGCAAAGATTATCTGTGGATGCTGTGCTCAAAACACAGCCTGCATCAGACTTTTGTTCTATATCTTGACTTTCATCTTCACTGGAAATATTACACAGCAAGGAAGAACTGGCTGCTTTTGGTCATTCATGCAAAACACCGTCTTTAAGGTTTAGATGTGCCCTCGTGACTAGCATGCGGATTTATAGCATGCTTCATAAAAGTGCTGGAGCAGCGTAAACAGGTTTAACCAAAGCAGTTTTTGCAGAGGCTACTGTGCAGAAGGCTCTGTAGTTTTACATAGCTGTCAAGTGCAAGTATAAGGGAAGTGCTGGGGTGATGTTACACATTTCTTGTGGGAGGATGGAGCGTCGAGGGGCTTGAAGGCTGACTGTCGTGACCTAGTACTGTGTCAGTGAAGTCTTTGACTTTTAAAAGCTCAACAGGAGGGAAGGAGTTGAAAATCTGCCTTGCAGGCCACAAGGAGCTGCTGCCACTCTATGAGTACATCTGAAGAGAAATTGTGAAAGGACAGCATTTGGTAGGAGGCACCCTAATGAAGCAGGCCTGTGGCCCTCTTCTCAGTGAAAGTCTGTGGTACCCGCAGGGGCAGCTGAAGCATCCCTCCAAAAACCTTTTCTCCTCGAACTAAAAAGTCTTGCTTTGTGCTGCTTTCTGGCAACTTCTCTGACTCTGGTCCTTGTTTTCTTCGAACTTAGTGGTCCGTGATGGACAATGGTGGTGCTTTTCCTCTCTAAAATATATGGAGGTATGCAGACGAAAGAAAACGGAGCATGACATTATTGTGATGATCTTTGCCACTGCAGAATTACCTAGCCTTCGGTGCTTATCTAATCCTGCACTTAATCTTGGAGACAAAATAGTAGCTTTTTTTAAACCTGAGGTTATAGCACATGTCACAGGAATCCATCCAACCTGTCAAAGCAGTGACAGGAATTAAAATAACTTTTTTTTTTCTCCTGAAGTGGAGAAAAAAAGATGGAAATTCATATTCACTGTGCTACCATTTTTCACAAGCTTTCCCTTTATGGAGGCTCTGTAGACCTGCATGGGAGAAAATAAGAAGTGGCTGTTCGAAGTTCAGCATAATTTCAGTTTGTGTGTGGGTGGAACCCACGGAGGCAAACCTGGACAGAATGATTCATGGATATGTAGCTGTAGTTGCTATAATACTTATGATGCTTTCGTGCCCATGATGGAGGCCATATCTATATAACTAAATAGTGTTTAAAACAATTTCCTATTACGTAGACCAAAATTGGGCTGAAGTAGTTGTTGCAGGATTGCATGGGACACACTGAGGGGCAGCAGTTTGCTCTCACCTTCTTCCCCCTTCACCATTCTCCCACCAAAGGGGTGTTATTTAATGCCAGCAAAGGTGCTGCTGAGGCAGCAGCAGCGTAACCTTGCTAGTGGCAGCCTGTAAAGGTGGCTTGGTGTGACGCCAGAGGGCCTCCTGAAAGAACGAGAAATTCAACCACTGGTTCAGGTAACAGGCCTGTCACCGGGGGAGGGCTGGTGAAGTGAATCCACATCTGTTTCAAAACAGATAGGTGCCACTAGCTGGGTTTATTCTCAGCAAACATCAGGTATCATATTGATGTAATTTCCATTGGGCTGTGTTTGTTCGTATGTCCATTGGGTTTGTTATCACTTTGTCAAATGGGGATACTATACTGAACCCATTGTAAGCAGAAGTTCTAAACCAAAGAAAAATGCTGGCTTTGCCCCCTGCTTTCTTCCCCTACTCTGATGGCAGAAAAGTATTCTACACTGTTAAAATGTTTACATCCTCCTCTGCCTTCTTCATCTTTTTGTGGATTTCAGTTTGATTTTTTAATAATTTTTGTTATTTATTTATTTATCTATTATTTTTTTGATTGGCTAAATTCCAGTCCTTCCTTACTGCAAAAGATCTTTAAATGTGAAAACAAGTTATCTAGACATTTTGAAATAAGGCTTTTTTTTCCACCTTTGTGTTAAGAAATTAGTTTTTTTTTACCTTTGTGTTAATTAATTTTCCATTTTGAAGTATCCTTGAGCACTGGACATCACTTGTGTTCTGCTTCTGTGGGGAAGAGTGCCACCACAACAAAATAGGGCGATAACAGAACGTATTCCAAAAGAAATGAAGGTTTGGGATTTTTTTTCCCTAGAAAGAAAATTCTCCAGAAAATTATTCTTGATTTCATCTTTTATGACTTTCAGTAGACTAACAGGACTTGCTCTTTTAAGCAGCACTAGCCAATTAGATATTTTTGCTGAATTCTTTTCCAGTCTGTACAATTTTCAGCCTTCAAGGTACGTGCCAAAAATTCCTTTTCATGCAAAATCAATCTAGATGCAGCAAATGAGTTAATAATTCATAAGGTATAAATGTCAAAAATACTGTTTGTCTTCCAAGATGAGTCACTCAGAGCTTGTCCGTCTTGGAAAGTTATGGCACCATAATCTAAGGACTGAATTTGAATTGCTGCAATTTTACAAGTATAACTCTGCAATGGATGGTTTTCGTGCTGCCAGTAGAAGAACAGTGTTTCAGTTTAATTGATTTTGTTTGGAAGGGGATCCGAGGACAGCAGATTAAGACTGATCTTTCCATTGGAATGAGAGCGTTTGCATAGAACTGGCAAAGGCATTAGAGATGACCAGTTAGTGTATTTTTCTCAACTAATTCACCTGCTGAATTTGTGTTTCTCTAGGAATGCTATCTTTGGCATTGAAACAGAGTTAGTTAAACCTGGATCTTTCTTGTTGAAGTGAGAGGAGGTTTCAGTACCTAGGAGCAGGTCCTAATTGAGTTTTCTGTTGGTTGCTTTGTCCCATTTCTTGTGTTGGCCAGGAACGGATGGAATTTGATTTTACTTTCTAGTGTTTTGTAAGGAAATAAGAATGTTAAAACAGAGCTGAGGCACGAGGAAGGTTCAACAATATGCACATATTTTTAGGAACCAAAACGATTGAATGTGGAAGTGTGCCTTGACATGCAGAATAACCACATGGTTTATGGATTAGACTCTGTCTTCCAAGGAGCCTTCCACTAGCATTAACAAATGGAAGTTTTTCTCTCAGGAAGGATGGGTGGATCTTATGGTACCTCTATTATTTATGGTCTAAATTTTTTTTTTAAAACATGACCATATTGCTCTGAGGCTGGCAGGGAAATCTTTTTCCACAGAAGTGCTTAAATACATCTTGCCATATATGAGGCAAATCCACCACTGTCAGAAGTGGATATGACTGTTGCAGGCAGTAAGTGTAATATGCCATGTGTCTGGCCTGTCTTAAGTCTAGACAGGTAAAATGTGAGTTTCTGGAGGAGAGAAAGACTTAATTGCTGAAAGCAGAGGCAAGGTTAGGTAAATAATGTAGATCTTTAACTTTTTAATGCAGAAAAATATTTTTTCCTCTGTCAGTTTTGTCTGGTTTGTTTCACCTATCTAAACTGCTACAAAAACGGCACATGGCAGCAAAAGCTAAGCTTTGCATGGTAGGAATGAGATTCTCTTACTAAAGCAAGAGCCACGAATACCTGATACCAAAAGATAGATAACTTCTTTCCTTTGTTTTGCATTGACTGCAATTAGAAATAATTTAAGTCAGGGTGATTTGGGACCTGTAATTTTCACAGATGTCACGTTCTTCCTCAAAGGTCTGGATTGGCACATTTCAGAATGTCTGCATTTTGATGGCCAAAAGGCCTGTAATGGTTGAAATAGACTGTGGAGCTTTTGGTCTTCTCTGGAGAGTATTCTGGTTTTTATTTAGCTGTAAATATGGGTGGGAGTAAGATACCCGAAAGGTATCGAGGATGAAAGGGTGGGGAGGTCCTCAACAAGAGTCCTTGAAAACTGAGCAGAGGGAAATTCTGTGCGTAACTCAGAGGAGAGGCAGAAGAAATGGCAGGCATTGGTGAATGAAGCCAGCACTTGCTCTTTCCTGCTTCATTAACCTACTGTATCCAGGGTTCTCAGTTCCTGATCTGGACACTGCGATACCATGTATTGTTCCAGCCCAGGAGAAAGTATGACCAGTGTTCCCAAAACATATACAGCCGAAATAACACCAGTGGGTCAAAGAGGTCAGCATGGAATCAATGGTGTCTATCAGTATATGTGTAATCAGATGTGACTAACAGGGGAAAAGCCAACCTTTTTTCTAAGATGATGACCCCATCTGTTGCAGATTTCCTGTCTCACAGGGAGAAAGAATAAGGAAAGGGAAATATTCCTCTGCTGCTCTGATTTGGGGATAGTCTTTTAACAAAACTGCTGGGCAGTCACTGGAAAATAAGCTCTCCACAACTCAGGTGCTTGTTCCTTCCCCTGGGGAGAGTTTGCTGTCCTGAGTAGGCTGGCAGAGTCCTCATGTTTTGCACGTGAAAAGTTTCCCCAGCTCTGACTGCCAAAGGTTCTGCTCGGTTTTGATCAGCAAAGTGCCTGCTTCAAATCATTGTTGACTCGCTCAAACTGTTCAGTGAAGTTCAAAACTGTCCTGGACAGAAGCCGAGCTCTGTGTTAGCATATTTCTGGGGCTCTCTGCAGTGCCGTGACGTCTGCGCTGGCGCCTGAGGTGCTGTTGGTGACTGAAAGTACCTGGGTAGGTTGCAAAGGCAAAATCCAGTAACAGATTTACTAGCTATACAGATGTATGGGTCCCAGTTTGTCTTGCTTCTCCATAACCCTCATGTAGGGGGAAGACTCTGTTACTTTAATGTGAGAAAGCATTGGTGCAGATAAGAGTTTTAGTATATCTTTAGTAAAGGAGTTATCCTTCTGCTCTGGGATCCTCAGTACTTAGCATAAGTGACTAAATTATATATCCTTCTTTCCCATATCACTGTTAATCTCTGGATATACGCGTGTTTGTGGCGCTTAAGGTCTAGAAAGCCTCAGCTCCCGGAGCTGGGGTTTTGGCTGTTGTGTTTCTTGATGCACATCTGGATGTATTGGCCAAGAAAGTAGCCAAGGATGCTTGGGTTGAGGTTCTGACTGGGGCCTACTGGTACCACTGCAGAATCCATTTTAATAGTAAAATAAGTTCCTGAGATAACAGCAAATTGGAATGTATATGGACTTAAATTTGAAAATATCTGCCAAACTATAGGAGAAAATTCAGTGATGTCCAAGAGCTGGTCTTACTCTCATTTCTGTTGCTGTAATTTTGGCTCTGGTAGGGATTTACTCCTCTTATCTTGAGAACAAGACCACTTCCCAAATCATACATTAAAATCAGCTATATGGGATTTTTAGCAACTTTTCTAAAAAGCAGGCAGTCTTCCCAAGCAGATTTGGAAAGTTCTGTAGAGACATGCAGACATGGTGCTGTTATATCTTGTTCACTTGCATTCTGTGAAGGACTTTTTCTCGCTCTTCTTGCACAGCACATTGGAGCATGAGACATTTGAAAATTTAATGAAGCTGCAATAAAACAGGCTATTCTAGTTTCATATTTTTCTCATTTGTGTTTGCAGATTAACTACACTTGTGTCCAGGGAAGCTTCTTCATCTACAAGAACTTAAACAGATTCACTGCTGTAGACTTTCTTTTCCCCCCTGATTTCCTTCTGATTTTTCTTTCAAACCTTTATAAAATACTGTTACTGAGAACTGTATTTCCTTTAAATGCTATATTCATTTTCTTGCAATAAAATTAAATTTGGGAAGGTAAATTAATCTGTTGGGGGAGAAGTCATGCATACCAAATGAGCTTTTTGTTAAAGAATAAAGACCAGATCAGGAGTATGAGTAACAACTCTGTGGACGGCTGAGCCAGAGGCGAAACATACTTGAATCTCAGGGCTTTTGAGAGCATGTGAAGGAGCAGGTAGCAGAGAGCCAGCAAGGGTGAAGAGTAGGACCAGGTGTTGACCTTGCATGCTGTGTTTACTACACTGAGGGCTTAACAGAAAAACGTGAGGAAGATTATAACTTTCATTGTTTTTTTCTATTCTCTAATGCAACATCATGCAAGTAGCCATGGTAGGACAGCACACTGTGACTGTATCACTGTCAGAAGTCCGCAGTTGGTTGGGGTGTCCATTTTCTAGTTTAAAGTCTCCATTGCTGCTCTTGAGAGCGATTGGGTTTGTGGTTATAGATTTAAGATTTGCAGTGTTGAAACTTAGTAGCATGGATAAGCATGGATGAGCTAATGCCAACTTGCTCCTTATTATTCCCAGGTGAGAGATGAAAATCTTTCGAAGTGTTGTTGCCCCATTTTTGCTTGCCTTGGAGGTTACCTTCTGTACATTGAAGAAGGAAGTAATAGCCATTTCTGGCTGCCCTGTGCTAAATTATGGGTAAGCCTTCGGGCAAAGAGATAGGAACTCAGTCCTATACTATCATAGATAAACCTACCTCCCTGACAAAAAAAAACAGCGATGGGGGGGTGGGGAGGAGGGAGAAGAAAAAAATCAAAGCATGGTTTCCTGCCATGGTTTCCTGCCACAACCCTCCCAAGACTGTGCCAACAGGGAGAACTCTGCAGTGCACTCTTTTGCAATCATTTCTTTTCCCACATTTCTGCCGCAAAATGACCAGGAGGGAGGAAAAAGCGACTCTCGCCTCTTTTTCTGTGCCATCCCTTGACATCTGAGGAATTTCTGGCAGGGTTTGCGGACCTAGTTTCCTCTGCACCATCTCAATGTCACCAAGGAGCTGGGACTTAAGAAATTGATTCGTTGTGACTATGATTGTGACTCCTTGGCTCTACTGAAATAATGTGTTTGGTTTGCAGGCTGGAAAGGTTGGCATTTGTTCTGATACCTTATTTGTTCTTAAACAATCAGGGTGCTGTCATTAACATGATATACTCTAAATTATAAAACAGTGTAATATGGCTTTTAATTCTTAAACATAATATTTAAAAGGTAGATAAATCACAAAGGCAGAATGTGTTCTTGTAATATCAAGGGTCTTGCAAGCAAGCAATGCATAACCAAGACTTTCAAAAATTTTTTGTCTTCTACTGAGACTTATTGCAAATGAATGACAGAGGTGACCTGGTTGTTGATAGGAGACATTCACTAATGTGTGTGCTATATGCCTTTACTCAGCAGCAAGAAATATTCTGCGGACTAAATTCTGCTGATTTGGGGTATTTTGCTTATTTATTTTATTTTAAGAGTTCGGAGGTAATTTTTAACAAAGCTTTTTTGTTTCTTTGTTTGTTTTTTAAATCAAGTGTTTTTGCAGCATATAATCTCAAACATTAAGAAAACATTACAGAATCAGGATGTTTTAAAAATTAATAAAGCTGTCTCCTTTTTCTTTTCTGAATTGCCTTGAATGCAGGTTTAAATTTTCAGTTCTTTTAAGGGTGAAAGCTAATTTTTTCTTATAACCATATGATTATAAGACTTAAGAGTTTTTAAGGGAAAACAACACATAGCAGGAGACAGATGACAGCCATTGCAAAGACCTGGCAATAATTCCTTGGAGCCATTTTGTCTCCTCACAACTTACCTCCTGTGGGAGCTGTTCCAGTTTTAAAATGTGTGCCAGATCTTTGACGAATGCATGGTTGTGCCCCTCCCTCTTGCTTTCTTTCGGACTGAGTGATGTAGCAGCTAACCTGAACTTCTGAGTCTGCCTCTATGTTGGAAAGTCATACAGTGCCAAAGGCATGGGTCTGTACAAAAAAAACCGTTGGTGCAGAGGATGCAGTGCCCCCTAGTGGAGGTTTATGATTTATTTATAGTTTGATTTTGGACTAACTCTGGTCTGGTCTTATGGACTGAATGCCTGCTAGTGGTTGAAGCATGTCAGGTGAGGTCTTGAAGAGAAATTTCTGCTTCAGTTTCATTCAAAAGGAATCCAGTTCACATGCTACAAGACTGCTCTGCAGTCTAAATCGTAGTGGAGTAAGTGGGGATGACCATGAGATTTATTTTAAAAGGTTAACTCCTGATCTGCACTGAAATGCTAGTGCACCTGCAATCTGGAAAAGGTACTTGGCAATTGCTAAGCATTTCTCTTTTCAATTTATTTGCACCACTTAAAATACTTTCACAAGCCAAATGCTTGTGAAAACTGCAGGAAATAATCCAAGTCCAGGAGGGCTTTTCTATGTCATATGAATATTTAAAGTCTTGTTTTCACACAGCTGTGAAAAGCTGTTGGTTCAAGTCAACTCGGTTGACTTGAGTTTTCAATTTAGTAAATTGCTTGGCTACTACTAACTTTCTTTGCAGGCAAGGGTGTAGATAGGTAAAAGAAGGGAAGTAACATCATCTACAGGTAAAAGAAATCATACAGATTTATGGACAGAGAGGGCTGTATTTTAAGGAATGGTGTAATAGTGAACAGATGTGGCAGAGCAGGTTTCTTTACCTTGAGCGCATTTCAAAGAACTAGATTGTAACTTCTGAGACACAGACCTACATGGGGACTCTTACAGAGCCATGAAATACCAAGAGGCCATTGACTCCCAAAAAGCAGCATGCCTCACTGTGGTCTTTGGTGCTCTGGGTAACACTGCTGTCTTGCCACTGAGGAGTATCATCTCCAGCAAATCTGAGGTACTGGGTGCTGCACTACAGCACTGATTGGTCACATAGAATGGTTTAGGTTGGAAAGGACCTTGAAGATCATCTAGTCCAACCCCCCTGCCATAGGCAGGGACACCTCCCACTAGACCAGGTTGCCCAAGGCCACGTCCAGCCTGGCCTTGAACACCTCCAGGGATGGGGCCTCAACAACCTCTCTGGGCAACCTGTTCCAGTGCCTTACCACCCTCACAGTGAAAAACTTCTTCCTAATGTTCAATCTAAACCTGACCTCTTCCAGTTTGAAGCCATTCCCCCTCGTCCTATTGGTACATGCCCTAGTAAAAAGTCCTTCCCCAGCTCTCCTGTAGGCCCCCTTTAGGTACTGGAAGGCCGCAATAAGATCTCCCTGGAGCCTTCTCTTCTCCAGGCTGAACAGCCCCAACTCTCTCAGCCTCACCTCATAGAAAAGGTGCTCCAGCCCTCGGATCATCCTCGTGGCTCTCCTCTGGACGTGCTCCAGCAGGTCCATGTCCTTCTTATGTTGAGGACTCCAGAGCTGGACACAGTATTCCAGGTGGGATCTCATGAGAGTGGAGTAGTGGGGCAGAATCACCTCCTTTGACCTGCTGGCCACACTTCTGATGCAGCCCAGGATACGGTTGGCCTTCTGGGGTGTGATCACACATTGCTGGCTCATATTGAGCTACTCGTCAGTCAGCACCCCCAGGTCCTTCTCAGGGCTGCTCTCCAGCCATTCCCCACCGAGCCTGTATTTGGGCTTGGGATTGCCCCGACCCAGATGTAGGACCTTGCACTTGGCCTTGTTGAACTGCATGAGGTTGGCTTGGGCCCAGCTCTCCAGCCTCCCACATCTCCAAGGTTTGGATTGTGCAGACCCAGGAAGCTGGTGAGGAACCACTTCAGTGCTCTGTTGTGAGCTCTGATACCTGCCTTCGTTGGCCTAAGAAGTGAAGGATGAAACTTAACCACTCCTTTTCTGTGCACCCAGATAAAAGCTGGGACATAGGTATTCCTAGTTTCTAAGGGATCCCCACTGGCAGTGCAAGCTTTGCTGTGAATTCCTCTCCCTGTTTTGCATCACTTTTGTCTCACCGGTATTCCAAAGCTGTGACACTGAAAAAACAGCTGCAAAGTAGTGAGGAAACTCTGTGAATTCTTGATCTCTTAGTATGCCAAGAAGTATGGCTATTGTAAATGTGTCCCTGATGGCAAAAGTCTATTTATGCTGGTTTTTATTGCTGTTACGTATCTCCTTGTTTATGTTTAATGGGAATCTTTGCTCTCATGCAACCAGAACCCAGTCAGTAGAGTGGAGTATGATCTTGCTTTACACTGCTCTTGCTACAGAGGTGTGCTGTGTAATTCCTGACTTGCTAAATTGCATAAGTGTACAGTGCTGGTGAGTAATGGTACTGCCATACCTGTCTCTTGTCAGTGATTTGAAATCCTTTGTTTTACAACTATGCTTTTCAGTCAGAGGTAGGCCTACTATTTCTCCATGAGATGCCAGCTGAGATTTTGCTGTTGATCAAGTATTCAGTGGGGCTGGAAGACCTAATCTACACTCAATAGGCAAAGCTCGTTGTAAGAACTGGAACATCTTAGGTGAGTATAGGAAGTCCCTGGACTCTGCATCCCTCTGAACAGTCAAGAGCATGATCATCCTGGCCTCTGGAGACTTAATCTTTCCAGATACTTCCAGTCAAGCAATGCACTTCATCAGAGACACATGGCTTTTAACTACCTTCCCATCCTTCATTTGCACAGCAGCTAATTTATTGTGTGTGGTAGGAGAAAGTTCGAGACATCCTGTACATTTATATTATTTTTAATCCTTATATTTAATTTCTTTGTAGAGTTGAAGATTTAGATGAAGAGAGTTTATTTGGAGAGGTAAATTTTCTGCATTGAGAATGCGTTCATCATAATTCATCATCATTTTAAAATTTGGGCTGTCTGGCTACACTTTCCCGAAGTTCTCCCAAAAGCTTGAGAAATTATAATAAACACCACTTCTCATGAATAATACTTTAATCCATCAAGGAATTTGTAGTTTTATTAATGTACGTGATGAGAACCATTCTCTGTTTAAACAGATTGGTGTACCTCATATTTAATCATAGGTTTGCTCAAGGCATGGGGGTTAAAAGTTTTTCCACAGGGACACTCCCTGAATTTGCTTTTCTGTGTGGACTTTCTTAACTTGCTAGATGTATAGGTGGAGCTGACTTGGCCCTGAGGTGTACAAATGTGACTTTCAGGTTTAAAAACAGAGAAAAAGAGCATTTTAGGGTGCTTTCTGTTTTATCCCTGAAAAAGCTACATGTCAGCTAGCATGCAAAAGTGTGTTCTTGGTGAAAAAGTGGGATATGCCTCAGAGCATCCCTAGATGTGTCTGTCAGCTGTGGGGCTTGGAGAAACCCTGGGTAGTCAGGCTGGAGTTTACAGTATTTGCTACAATGAAAGGAAGGAATCATTCCTTGGTATGTAACCTTTTGTGCCCATCTTGCTCTGCGCTCTCAGGAGGACTATGACCACTCACAGAAATTAAGTTGCAAGGAAGACTATGGCATATTTCTTCTATGTCTGTGCTGGCCATGGCAGTTCAAGTGCAGAATTCCTATTGCTAGTACGTAAGTGAAGTGGTGCCAGTCTGTGCAATTTTAACCGTTGTACGTATCCACAAGTATATTGTTCCTGATCTTTGAACTGGAGTTGTGGATTTCAAAAGGTTTGAAAGATGACTGATGAGAGAGCAATTTGAACAAAATTGTATTGTTTTGACCATGCAATTTTTGGGAGCCTTTTCTTTTTTGATCATGAATTGTGTTACAAATTTGAAGAACATAAAATGATTTTTAATGTCAGAACTTCTATTGCATGCAAGGTCCAAATGGTACCCTACAAATAATTTTGAGAACAAAAAAAAAAAGCTGAAATTCAGGAGAAAAAACAATTGTTACTTTTTCTTCTTTTTTAACACACGATTGTCATTCAACACTACAGAAGAAGTTAAAGGAAAAAAAAAATTTTAAAAACCCAGTAACAGTTTGCTACACTGCCCCAAGAAGGTTAAAAAGAGACACTCCTACTGCAAATTCCCTGAACAGTGTTAGCGCTGTGCCATTTTCTTGATCTATTATCTTTCATATCTGTGCTCCTTAGAGACAGATTTTATTAAGTTTTAATTGTGTGGCTTTTGTGCTTTCATTGAAACATGACAATAGAATGGTATGGTCATGCCAATAAAACGTATAGGCAGCTAATACTTTCCGTGGATCTCTTCGATATCTTGTGTTTGGTTTAGCCTATATTTGCTTATGATGATACTGAGTCCCAGAGCTTGGTGTGCATTGAAGCCTGAACATATTAATGAGTGGGGTGAAGAAACCATTAACAATGCTCTAATTCCTTTTCTTTATGTGATGGGACATTTGTATCCCTGTAAAAAGATGATACAGTGTATAGGAGTAACGGCAGCAAATATGCTATTTTACTATATATCTCATTATATGTCTGGTTCTATAACGTCATTGTGATCTCTGTGGTCTTGCTTGGTAGGGGCTTGTGGATGTCAAGATTTTCAGGTCTGTGTGGATCTTTGAAGTTTTCAGAAAGCCCTTTTTGTTACACAGTGCATTCATGTAAAGTGGACAGATTTTTTTTTTCTTTGAATTTTTCTAAATCAGATGTCAGCTCTGTGGTGTACTGTACTGTCGTGCTGCAGAAAGGATGCTTATGCAAATAGCCTTCATGAGAGCTCTGTTCCTTCTGTTTACTTGTGTTTCCTAGGGTTATTATGATTTTCTGCACATAAGTCTTAATGGCATCGCTGAGCAGCATTGAAAGTGTTCTTGGTTCTTTAATATGAACTAATCGCTTGCAAAGAGTTGTCCAAGCAGTGGACCTCAACCTGAATAACCTCTGATGTATTTTTTCAGTGGAGTGTTGAAGGGAGCTGCACGCAGCAGAGGTCCAGGACAGAGTGTGTCTAGGTAACAACACAGAGATTGCTTTACCCTCAGACTGCTACAGCTGATGCTGCAAATAACTATAAGGATAGGCATATCCCTGTGGCATTCTACATATACACCCAGTCCTTTACCTGTCTCCTAGCCACTGTGAGGACAAAACCAGAGTGTAACAGACACTTCTTTTATACACCTTCTCAGACACTTCCTTTATACAACACTAGCTTGGTATGCACAGCTTTACAGCTTGATTGCTTGAGTGACATAATGAAAAGTAGCTGCGCCTCTGAGACTAACCCAGCTTTCTCTATTTTCAGATGCCTTGGCAGTTTGCTGCTTTCAGGGCGATGCTGTATGTGGCAATTATTCATCCTCTGTTCTGGTCCTGGTCCTCTCTCAGGAGCTATGAAGCTCTTAGGAGCCATATAAACACATTACTTGTACTCACTTTTTTACACTACAAATGTGTTTGTTTTTATAGTGGTTCTTCTGCCCACATAACCCTCATCTTCCCTACTAATTTCACCTCCGCATGCTCTGCGGAAAGGCCTGTGAGTCACTCTCTGCTTCTCTGCATTTGGAGGTGGATTTAAAATTCTTGAATCCAATTAGAGTCTCCCTGTAGACGTGCAAGCCTTTTTCATTTCATGTTCCTCTGCTTTACTTGTCCTTGTGGAACTAGCAGTGAAATTACTGCAATGCATCCCCTATTCACAGATCTGTGTATGATTATGTATCAAGCACTCCCAGCCATGAGCATGTGCACATTATACTCAGACAAAGGAGGTACGTGCTTTTGTGTATGTGTCCATTTTTTTCACGTGTCAGCTTAGGAGATTTAGACATATACATCCTACCTCCAGTAATTTGCAGTACCTCTTTGGGCAGACTTTAGAATGAAGTGGTAGGTCAGAGAAAATGTCAAGCTACTGCTACCATCGGACCAGTGCAAAATATCTAAAAATTATGCTTCTGTTGTATATGTGTCTGCTGCAAACATAAACAAAAGGGCAAAATGTGGATACTGGCAGAAAAGATATTAGCAAGCTTTTTGGAGCAAACTTAAGCAGAGCATTATCCTGTTACAAATTAAGGGATGAAAGTGGCTTCTGAAGTGGTGATTAATATTTTATGTTGCATATCCAAATTGCAAATTATGGTAGTTTAATGAGACAAGAAGTACTATTTTGATATATAGCATAGTCAGCTGTGAACATTTAAAAATCATGAGGTGGGCTTATGAGAGGGTGGATTAAAAGCATGAGTTTAAAAAAAAATACGTCTGGACTGGTTTTGTATTGTTCTTGATTTGAAGCTTTGGGTGTTCATGTTTCCAAACCTTCCAACAAGTGCAGGGACCAAATGCTTACTTTGAAAGTCCATGAAGTAGACCTTTTCAAGTTATCATTTACCTCCAAGTTCTGGAGCTTTTAGGAGAATACTACATAAAATTGCAAGATTTCAAAGTAATAAAAGCTCAGAAATTTCAAAACCAATAGTGTTTTCTCCCACAGAGTAAATGTAGTATATGGCCTTTTCTTTCCATTGTTGGTGTTGGGATAATATCTTTCACAACAAGTGACCTCGGCTGCTCCTCATAAGTCTTGCCCTCAAGACCTTTCCCCATCTTTGTTGTCCTCCTCTAGACACACTCAAATAGCTTGATGTCCTTCTTATACGGAGGTGCACAAAACTGCACGCAGTACTTGAGGTGGGGCCATACCGGTGCAGTGTGGAGTGGGACAGTCACCTCCCTTGACTGTCTGGCTATGCTATGCTTTAGGCACCACGGGACACGGTTGGCCCTTTTGGCTGCCAGGGCACACTGTTGACTCATATTCAGCTTGCCATCAACCCAGACCCCCAGATCTCTTTCCACAGGTCTGCTCTCCATCCTCTCATCCTCAGTTTGCATGTATAACCAGGATTATTCTGTCCCATGTGCAGAATCCTTCACTTACTCTTGCTATATTTCATATGGTTGGTGATTGCCCAGCTCTCTGGTCTATCCAGATCTCTCTGTAAGGCCTCTCTACCCTCGAGGGAGTCCACAGCTCCTCCTAATTTAGTATCATTGGCAAACTTACTTAATGTACATTCAATTACTGTGCCCAGATCATTTATAAAAATACTAAAGAGCACTGGCCCTAAAATTGAGCCCTGGGGAATGCCACTGGTGACTGGCCGCCAGCCTGGTGTGACCCCATTTGAGCCCGACATGTCAGTCAATTGCTCATGCAACGTATTATGGATTTGTCTAGCTGTGTGCTGAACATTTTTTTCCAGAAGGATACTGTGAGAGACAGTATCAAAATCATGGATAATGGATGCTTTAATTAAGTACTACACATCCTTTCTATTGCATAATATGTTTTTAACTATTTATATTCACAGCAGCAGAGCATGAAACTTCTTTAACCAATCCTTAAGACTCAAGAAAATTATTCTTGAGTTCGCCATAAAGTTTCCTTTAAATCTCACATCCTCCAGTTCTGCTTTGTGAATTGTTTTCCTGTATATAGAACTGCAGAGATGACTCACCTGCACTGGGTGATATCTTGACCCCAGTGGTGTAGTTTTATAAAAACAGCAGGATTGCAACTCGGTTCTTCTGCACTGAGTAGTGAGTCAGCTCCAGGGAAATTTCACAGAATAAGCTCTGCATGTCACAGACTGTGCCTGTAGGGTGTTGTTCAGTGGTAGTGGCAAAGGAAGGCTCTATCTAAACAAGGATCACTGTACCTGTATGGAAATATTAGTGTATGACCCTGGGAAATACCCATGATTGCTGTATTAACAATACCATTGTGATTAAAGCCACTGTGAAGCCCGTACAAGTAAAACAAACTATAGAGGAAAAAATTGCTTTGCCGCTTCTGCGCAAATGGCTTCTTTTGGCAGAGGCCTGGAGGTCAGAGGTCAAGTCTGTTCCCAGCCAACACTTAGAAAGCTGTGTCAGGGCAAGTATGCAGTGTAGATCTGCCTCAAGTGGTGTGTGTGAAAAAGGAAGGACAGGAGGGTGGTCATGTAGTGTCACTCATGCTGGCCAAAGAGGCTGAAGCAATAATGAGTTGCCCAGTGATAGAACAAGAGGTAACAGGCACAAACTTGAACATAGGAAATTCCATCTAAACATGAGGAGGAACTTCTTTACTTTGAGGGTGGCAGAGCACTGGAACAGGCTGCCCAGAGAGGTTGTGGAATCTCCCACACTGGAGACATTCAAAACCCACCTGGATGCCATCCTGTGCAACCTGCTGTAGGTGACCCTGCTCGGGCAGGGGGTTTGGACTAGATGATCTCCAGAGGTCCCTTCCAACCCTGACCATTCTGTGATTCTGTGATTCTGTGAGTTATGGCTAGCTTGGGGGATAAACCAGGCTGCAGAAGGCTGCTCAGGGGTACAGTGTCTACGTATGACTTGGAGATCAGGACAGATCTCCACGTTCTTAAAGGATGCAGGGCCTGGTGTTCAGGCACTGTGCAGGTGATAAAAATGTCATGCTTCCTGAACCATTCAGTTATGCTTTCAAATTTTTCATCTAGGCTCAAGGTTTTGATTTAAGGCTAGGAAGACAGATTTTGATACGTTGAAGTAAACAGAAGCTTGTGAGGTAGGTATTTATACACAACACATCAAACATTTTTGTATAGGTAATTTCTGTAGCTTAATTCCTTCCAACTACAGAAGATGCATGGAAAGTTTTAAGCTCTTAAAATCCTAATGTTTATTATTACTTTATTGTAATAGATTATAGAATTTTGTTCTGCATATTTTTTGGGAAGAAAATAGGTTATTTTTCCACTTCAAGTTCTTCCCAGTGGTTTTCTTTGAACTCGAGTTCTCAAATAAGTGGTTCTTCCTTGAGGGACTTCTGATGTGTTGAAGAATATTCAGAACATGAATACTTGAAAAGTTTGCTAATAAGTAATCACATGATTTAGAAGTAATGCTTTAATACCAGATACCAGATATAGATATACCAGATATAGAATGGAGCATTTTTTGCTGAGAACTACAATTTTTCACAAAATTTTTGTCAAGTGTTGATAGACTGCAACATTTATCCATGTGATGTAGAAGATGTAGACATAAAGTCCTTATAAGCATTTGATTGGGGCACAGAAGTTTCAGTTTGCGTTTGCAAGCATTTTTTAAGCCAGGGCCTCATTGATCGTCTGCTGCTCTTTCCTAAGCAGCTTCAGTTTCTTAGAGTAGAACAGGTTAGTTAGAAGTCAAGGGCTTTGAAAGCAAGAAAGACATCTAGTGACACTGCAAACCACAGCCTACTTGTGAGCTAGTAGGGTGTAGCATTGTAAGAGCAAGGGAGCTTACATCATGAGAATTTCTGTCCCTCCTTACGTGATAGCAGAGAGGACCACATCCTCTGGGCCTTTCCCTGAAGCCCTGGTGCTGCCTCAGTCAACAAAGTCAGTTTTGATTCAGATGGCTAAGTGAGGGACCCCTCAGGATCAGGGATGCAAGTGGTAGCAGAATTACTGTTGGGGAAAAAAAGGGAGAAGACTTTGGTGGAGTATCACTGTGGAAAACACTGTTCAGGAGACAAAAACAGGTTGAAGGTGAGCACAACAGTGAGGATTAGCAGGCAAGACTGGTAGATGCAGCCTCACTGGCATTTTAAATCATATATAAAAGTATTTATTATCCTTCTTCTCAGGACCGCCTGTGGAAGCTCTCTATTTGTGCAAATATGAGAACTGGGGATTTAGTTTTCCTAAAAAAAGGGATATTGAGTAAGTCCTTTCATATAAATAACGGCTGTCATAAGAACAGAAAAAAAGACCTCTTGCAAATTTCAGTTTCACTTGAAGCTGTCTAGAAGGGAGAAACACAAGCATTCAAAGCACAAATGCTGGGGTTAAAAAAATACACATTTTTAGACTTGGTCTGAGGGAGGGAAAATGCTGATATATTTCCAGATGGGAATGCAATCTTTATAGGATATGCTGACACACCACAGTAATCCCCTTCACGTTCACACAAGTAACTTTAGGAAATGGTGGTAAACAATTAGTAAAGAAATGAGTCATGTGTGGTAACACACAAATACTTTTGACTGTACAGTCCAGATTACAGCAGTGACAATTGGTCTTTCATCCGTGTTTTGTGTGATGAGAATGTCTTTGTGACGCGATGATGGCTAAAGTTCTGACACATCTCAGGCTCTGACACGTTCAGTGATGCTCATTATCAAAGTGCCACGACACCACTAAGCCATGGTAACTGTTGTATGACATGCTTTTAGTCTGCAGCAAGCATAAATTCAACTTAATTTAGTGAATAATTTTAAACTGCTTTTGAGCACTAACCTCTGCAGAATCCAGCAGTGTCAAAGGGATTATTCATTGTTAGAGGTTTTCAAGCTTGTTGTCTTGTCTTTGCTTTTTCCCCCCTAAACTATGTGGAGGTCTACAAAGGGAATCTGAAGAAAGTGGATCGGTATGGAAGATTCAAGATAATTGTGTTTTGTAGGAATAGCATATCTGATTAAGACAGAAAGGGAAATGAATTGCAGGGTATTTTGGAAGTTCAACAGCATCAATAAAATAATAACTTCGTAGTTTAACTTTATATAGAAAAGTCCATTTTACATTTCAGTCATGTTCCAAATACCCAAATCTCAGTGTGCATGCTTCAGATTTAGGTACTTGCTATGCCAAGTAGATGAATTAACAGTGAACTAATGGTTAAATGAGTTCTGATTTATTGTAGTCCATAGGTAGAGGAAAATAAAAAAAAGGTTACTCCATTTGTCATGGGAGTTTTCAAATGAGACAGTAAAAATAAGTGCATTGATTTGTTGGCTTTATGGATAAGACTACATAAATATATTTATTTTGAGCTTTGGCAATTCAGGAATCATGGAAGATATTCAGTTGAAAAGCCAGTACTGACCTGAAATTTGCATCAGTATGTTAATGGTGCCTGTCTGTGGGACATTACAAGGTCACATTTCTTCTAGGCTTCCCCAGAACACTGCTGATGTAAAAATGCAGTGTTCCGCTGTTCTTTCCTTAGTGCCTACTTGCGCAGAGATCAGTGATGTTGGAACAGTGATGCCTTTTTTGGCCGGGAGCACTTTTAGTCAAGTCGGTAGTTTCCAGTGTAGAGTGTGCTATGTGTTGGTGTCCCAGAGCTTATTGCTCCCCTGCAACCTCTCCATAAATTGAAGCTGCACTTACTGTCAGCTTTTGCTTTTGTTTTATTTCAGCCTAAGAAAAAGCTCGCTGTGGAGAAGCTGGACTGTAGGCTACTTTTACCTTTCTTCCAGCAGAACACTATTTAGTTTACATCCCTTCTCCATTCAGAAATATTTCAAATGTCCACTGCAAGTGGGAGACTGAAGGAAATTTTGTATTTCTGTGTTCCATCTTTCCTTTGAACTTTCCTGATGCTGGTCTTGAAGAGGCATTGAGAAAATTACTGATTTGCATCCATTAATAACACATGCTAAGAGAAGAAAAGAAGTTCAGACTTTTTGAGAAATCTATCTTGGCATACTCATGTTGCAATAAGCTGGTGGAAGACAAATCCAATACTACTGTTCATGTGTCTGGTTTGATGGTGTACAAAGACACAAGCATACAGGAAAACACAGAGTGTTCACAGAAGTGTCAAAGACATCATCTTTTCTCTAAAAATGTAATAGTAAGCGTGTTGAAATAAGCTGGTCACTGTAATAGTATGTAATAGTAGTATTATCATTTAAGATTAATTCTTGCCATGGCAGTGAAGTCCAATGAAATTTAATAGGAAGTTGAATTCCTTCTATCAATGCAGCATTCACTGTTTGGTTCTTTAGTTTTTTACAGTACCTTCTGTAGACCTCGTTTCCATTTTTGATGGAATAATGTAAATTTCTCATAAACAAATACACAGAGGAATAGTTTGCTTTTAACAACAAAACAAGAACTTAGCTAATTTGTACTGTTGAGCTGGTGGAAAATAGTCACCATTTTCAGCAACAGATAAAAGGTTTATTTTCTATTATGTTTTTTTTCCATGAAATGATTTATTTTTTAAAAATAGCACCATCAGTTGCTTACTAGATGAACAAAATGATCTGTATTTCCAATGATCACAAATAGTTGTTTCAGTGGGGAAATCCAGAGCTTCAGCCAAGTACTTATGGGTTTAATTTTTATTAATTTTTGTTTTTGCAGGCTAAAAGGGGACAAAAAATGAAACAGAATTTTGCGTAATTGTTTATCCTCTGGTTTAGCTTTTAGCATCATCTCTCACTAGGAAAGAGGTGAAATTCTGATGTAATAGAAAAGGGAAGAGGCTATTCTGAGCCATTATGTTATATATACCATCCCTCTTCACTTAGTCATCAGTGCAGACTGTTGCCAGTGGTTCAAAGGGAATTGAAGGGTTTATAGCAGCCTGTTCTCTGCCTTGCCACCTTGTGACAGCTGGCTTACGAGTGAGCTGGAAGCAGTGACGCCTTGGACTCTTATCCCAGGATTTCTTTGCTGAAAGTCTGCAGGATGTTTAAGGCAAGTTGGGTGATCTCAGTGGTAAGAGTGCCCCTGTCATTCTAGATCCTGCTAAATCTCTTTGACAGAGATAAGTTGTCATTAGAGCTTATAAAAAAATTCATAACCAGGAGCGCTATGCTGCTGAAATCAATCTTAGACTTCTGATGGGTTGAAGTGGTAGGAGAAAGCAGGGAGAATTTCCCATTTGTGGAAGTCCCATACTCATACACACTGTGCAAGGTACAAAAGAAGTTTCTGTAGATGGCCCCTAGAAGGGTGCTCGCTCTGCTCAGTACAATCATGTATGGTATCTTAGGATAATTCAGAATTAAGCTTGGGCTCTGATTCTGAAAGACTTTGCGTTCTCAGCCCATAAGGTCTTAGTTCAAGATGTCCACTGTCATTTCAGTACGTTCTTTGAACAAAATAATCTGGGATCATCAGTTGACTACTTGCTTGTCACAAGAGCCACGAAAGGGAAAAGACTTTGTTACAGTCATGAAGGGCTGGATCCCTTCTGTAATTGAAAGTGGTAGGGAAAATTGCAGTTGTCTTCAGTGACGGGGAGATCAGTCTTAGACTCAGTGTAGGCTGGTTAGAAATGAAGGAATTTTTATGTTTTAGCAAATTCTCCAGGCATCTCATGCCATGGTCTGTCTCTGTTGAGAGCCTGGCAGCACAGACACCCAGTGTGGGGATTTAAATGTCCACTGGTAGCCGGGAAATGGCTTAGGGACAAAATTATTTAATTGGCATTTTATTACATTAAAAAATGTGTCCTGATATTTTGTGTGTTCTCTGTGCTGACTAGAAGACTGGTTAGTGCTTTGAATAGTGATGTGAACTGGGGCTGCCCTGAGGGGAACTGTGACATCGTCAGTGTAAGTGTGTTGTTCAATATTATTTTCCATTTAAACCTCACACTCTTGCAAAAGAGTAAAAAGTTAATAACACTTTGCTGTTTGGACATTGCATTTTTAGGGTACAGAGAACACAGCTACAATTTCATATGCTTGCTATTCCTTCACTTTTTCACTATTGATAGCTTGGAAGCAGAAGCACTTGGGAATTTGCAGTCAGATAAACACTGGTTCCTGCAAGGATTCACGGAGGAAAAAAAGAGGTATCTGCAACATTTTGCCTCTCTTTGCATTTCTGGCTATAAATGAATGAACTTCACATTCAAGACTGTGTATTGAAATTAAAAGTTCACTTTTTTAGTGTAAAGTAACCAATTTATTTTTATATGCATATAAACAGGGGAAGAATTGTTACAGTCTCTGCCAGAGACCTTGGCTCTGGTTCCTGCTTAAATGGTGATTGCTGTTGTGGCTGACTGTTGGGTGCTAAATGAGGAACATCCGTGACTAAAAGTGCAAGATGGTTCAGGTTAATCTTGGATCCCTAGGCTCCCTGGCTGAGGTTATGGCTGGTTTACAGGCTGCAGAGATGGAGGATAGGAAGGAGCTGTCATTAATGGATCAGAGCTGAATGATGCTGTCCATCCCTTCAAAAAAAGTTGCACTCTTTTTATTGGTGTTTGCCTCAAACAGGTATAAACCCTGGAACGATGAGAGCAGAAAAACCTCTCCGTTGTTTTTCTAAGAGGCACAAGTCGTTCAATTCCTGATGAGCTGTGCTTCAAACATGGTTTTGCTGTAGAGGGTTTGTCACTGTTCTCATCTCCAAATAGTCAAATATGCTGTTGAGACTGTGTCAGTAACACTAATTAACACATTCTGTCCTGCTAGGACTTCAGGGAACTATCCTGAACTCTTTCGAATTCATTCTTCAAAGAACCATATTGGTTGTTTGTATCGGTTGGTTTTTAGGGTGTAGAGCAGCACATCAGCGAAAGAGTTTCGGCAGCTGTTAGGAGAATTTTAAAGATGGCACCTTTGATGCCTGCAACGCCTGTGCCTGTACGCACTTTGTCTCTTGTGTCTCCCACTGTGAGCACCCCCTTTGCCTGTGTTTGGTGTGATGTGGGGCAGCTCAGGGTGGGGGGAGGATCGTTGGGGAGCAGCACTGGGTCCCCCCACGGAGACCGCTGCGCTGTGGGAGCCATCAGCATCAGACCCCGAGCCCCGTGCGCGCAGCTGGGAGCTGCTTAGTGACTGCAGCGTGGCACTGAGTCAGGCTCTCGCGTAACAAATTTCAGTTACTATCAATTATAAGTGCTGAGGGAGGAGGGCGGGCGAGGGAGCCGTGCTTCACCCTGTCTCTGGCCTTTTCCAGTTGACGTAAGAGTATTACAGAGCTTAGATAACGCCGCTGTTTGTGGTGTCCCAGGAGGCACGGGCAGCAGATCGCCTGCCAGAGGTCGCCTGATCGGAGACATCACAGCTTATGAGCCCTTGTTGGACAGTCGTGCCCCCTACCCTCCTGAACTGATTCATTGCCAGCTCATAAAGCGGTACAAGCCACTTTTATTCTCTCGATCTGCCTGATAGGAAGTAAGACTGTATTTAGTCACGGGGTATGATAAGCTGTATACAGCTTATCCGTAGGTTGCATAATGTCCTGCAAACACAGGCTAGGGGCTCAGCTGGGCTTGTGCTGCGGCACTATTGTATTTATCTATTTATTTAGAAAGGCCTCTTGCATTTCATATGGCCTTTTATAAAAGATGCTAAGGACAACTCCTAAGAAGCCAAGGCTCCTAACATAAAGTCTGTTTTTCCATTATTATTATTATTACTTATTTACAGTGCTGCATACATGGAAAGTTTCCACTGTCTTGAATTTAGTTACCATGATGATACCGTGAAATAGTTGTTGTCAATGTTTTGCCATTTCTAAACTTTTTGTGTACCTTGGTGAGACCCAGATTTTGCCTGACATGTCTCCAGTTCTGTTTCCTTAAATACAGAATATTTTCTATTATAATTTAAAAATATTTAAGAGCATTGTTGTTACCAAAAGCTGACATGATATTCCAATAATAAAGACTCTTGAATTCTTGGATGTTTGACTTAAATATCATTATTAAAAATGAACCCTGAAAGGATTTTTAAACTCTTTTCTTTGTGCTTTATGAGCACTGCTGTTTGATGTTTTAAAAATCCCTTTATTAATAGTGAACTTAAATCAGGTAGTGCTGCAGGTATTTGTGAATTTTGTATCTCTTCTGCAGTTCATTTATCTTATTTCCTTTATTAAGCACTGTTTTTTAAGGCAACAAAGTATGTCTTTAAAGCGTTCAAAGGCTGCTTACAAGACTTTTGCTCTTAATTAAAAGAATGACAACAATAGAAATGGAAAGATTCTTACCGGGGGATACTATACTGCTTGGATGTTGTTTAAAGACGTTTTTCCTGGAAGAAGCTTGTGTATGGAAACTTTTTTTTTAAATATATAATTTTTTTCTGCAACTTGGTATGCACTGGCTTATGATTCTAGACTTACTTGCAAAATACTGTGTTCCTGAAGTATGCTTCTCACAATTACAGTGTCTTACGACGTTGCACTACTGTAATGACAGTACGAAGCAAGGAATTCTGTTTCAACTTATCAGCCTTGACAATGTCCCTTTAAATTTGTGGGCTTTTGCTATTCCCTTGAGTCATTTCTCCTGGTTCCTAATCTAACAGAAAAGGGTGCTTCAGAGATGGATCATAATACCAGTGTGAATGCTGTGAAAGATCAAGGAATCTGAGGCTATACTATAGTAATTCAACCAGTTGACCAGTAGGCAGCAAGTTACCAGTGTACAGCAAATGTTACTTTCTCCCAGGATTATTTCCATTGCAGTCATAAGCAAGGATAGAGCCATGGCCCTCCTGTAACTACTGATACATGGTGAATGTTTCAAAAGCTTTCAGATCTTGTAGAAATTCTGTTCATCATGTTTTGATGGATGAACTTTCGATGGCTGTAATAATAATGTGCATGGGGAAAGCACGGTATTTAAATGGATCTGGATTACTTATCTTTTAATGCTTACCTGTGAGCTTTCATTGGTATGAATTTAGCTGCTTATTTATGTCATGAATATGCTTGCTTCTGTATGAAACAGAATGTCCCTGTGTTGAAAAGCTTCTGTTATGCAGATGCTGTTAAACGCGTTGTGTTTCCAGGGAAATGCCACCAGAACTTAAAAATGAAAAATAAGAACTTATGGTAAAAAATTATTATCATACTGTAGTTCAACTGATTCTCAGATTCAGACCCAGAAACCAGTTAATACTGCAAAGATTATTTGTTTCCATTTCTAAATATACAGAAACTTTGCAAGTCACAGTTGCACTGAAGTGATATTCTAACTTTTTATGGATGGTGTGATGGCACTCTGATTCTTAAGATACTGACCTATTAATCTATACTTTGAATACAAGTCATCAGTGTGCAAGCATGGAGATGACACGGTTTACAGATAAGATATTCCAAAAGTAACTATCATGATTGCCTGAAGAAACAAAAGATGAGTCAAGCAGTGAAGATGTGAAAACTCTTAAAGAAAAAGCTGAAGTTGTCACAAAAAGTTCTGTCCATATAGGGAAAGATGCCATCACTTAGGCTTTGATCATGCAAGGAAATTTTACAAGGAATGATTCAGGTCTCAGTCAGAAATATACTAGGGCACAGGTGCCCCATTTTTGAACTGATGCTTTAGCCTTGGAATAATTTTAGTCAGTCACTCCAAAATTGGTTAATACATTCTACAAATAAATAAATAAATCAAACTGCAGTAAAGCAGTTGGATATTCTTGCAACAGTATTGGTCATTTCCCTCTCTCTGCCTTGTCAAGAGTTTCTGAGGAATTACCTTTGATAGGATCACGCCTACACCCTGAAATAGATTCTCGATAAATTAAAATGTCTAGTGAAGTTTTGTGTTAGGCACGTGGGAAATGTCTGGAGGCAAATGTGAGTAACTGATGAACACAGTTCACCATAACTTTAACTGTCTTTAAGTATTTCAGCAGAATCTGGTATCCCATTTACTGTATTCAGCTGGAAAAACAAAAAAAAAATCACTAAAATCAGAAATTGGCAAGTGATTACTTTGTACTAGAGACTAGATAGAGATTTTTGATTTTAAGTCTATACAGAATCATATCGAGCCCTAGGACTTATACTTTGAATATGGATTTCTGCAGATATCCCATGGAAAATAGGGCAGAGAATCTTTCAGTGCCTTTGTGCAAGTCAGTGTGTAACTGACTGAGATTTCTGACAGGAAAGAAGTAGATAGAAATTGAAACTGAGACAGCTGGAAAATGAAAGTACATAGATTGAGATGCCACACTCACCCTCGAATAACTCTGCTGTTTCCTACTATAATGCATTTATGAGCTAAATAAGAAAAAGTGATACCATTATCTGTAACAGTAGTTCCTTCCCAGAGTCTTTCCCCATGTGCAGAGAATGGCAAATCAGTTATAGAGTAAAATATAGAAGAAGTATGCAAAACATTCTCAAAAAAGTTGAAAACATCAAATTCCTGTGTTTTTAATCTCTTTAATTTATACAAATCTGGGGTGTTAATACTAGTAGTTATTTTTGAGAAAGAATTGTCATTGTTCAGGAATTAAATTTGTGTCTTTTTTTTTTCCCCTGGAAAATAGTAGCCCTTTAGAAATATTTCCTTAGTGTCCTAAATAGAGAAAAGGTGGACATAGCAACTGGGTTCAGTAATAGCAGCAGTGCTGGCTTTCACCAGCCTAACAGTGGTTATCTTTTTGAGTGAATGAGTAATCCGCAACCTAAATTGAACCCAGCTGTCTTAGCTTGTTATTTAACTGCTGTGGCTTCTGGAATAAGCATGTGTTCGTCAGAAGCTTCCTGGAGATAATCCATGCCAGTGAATAGGAAATTGTAAAACTCTGATATGTGCCTAAAAGTACTGGAAAAATTCATTTGCAGTCTGATAATCTGGGCCAAATACATAAAGTTGATTCAACTACCTTCTAATTTTGATGTGTTATGATTATATCATTAACCTTGAGACCTTTTCTTTATGTGTCATCTTAATAGGTTTTGTCTTTTTGTTTGTTTCTTTGTTTTTAGGAAATAAACATTCATAGATCTTTGTGATGCAGATGGAAATTGACAGAAATAGTGGTCAGTATTTCTCAACCTCTAGTAAAGTATATGCAAAGCTATGCTTCAAAAATTGATGCTTATTTCTGAAAAAAAAGGAAGGATAAACTTTGAAATCTCTGTGTCTAGCCGAAAGCAAAATCCCTGGAAAACTGACATCTTAAAGATGCCATTATGTCTCTGGTTCTCTGTGTCAACTTGTATCAAAATGGAAGAACACCAGTAACATCCACTCCAAAGGATTTCTATGTTTTGTTTTTGAATTAAAGCGTAGATTTTGGGGAACACAGGAAAGTGTACATCTTAGGAATAATTTACATGCTTTCCTGACTTAAAAAGGTATAAACACTATTTTTGGGGTTTATTTGTGAGTCTGTGAAACCTACTGTATGTATACCCAAAACATTTTTCCACCAATGAAAGAGATATATGTGATTTAAAACAACTTTCCTCCTGAGTGGCTTTGGTAGTCTTCCTAAGCTCTTACATGTTAATTTCCTGAAAGGATTATTCCCACTGGTGAATCTCCTTTCTAGATTTCCCAATGCGGCTTCATTTTGAAATGATGTTCTGTGGCAGGAACTGCATGGATCTCATGTCAATCCCTTATCAGTTAGTGATGACTTCTACTTAGTCTTAAAGTCTTAATCTTCCATCCTCCTATTTAATTTCCAGTTTGCATATGAATCAGGGCTCCAAGAGGGTGTTTCCCCTTCTCATTTTCTTGGATTTTGAGTTGATTTTCATCGTAGCTAAAACCATAACCAAAGGAGAAGTTAGGAGAAGAGGGAAACCCATACAATCTTGTCACTTCACACTAACACAGTCCTCTGCTTTCTGCTATGGTAGTAGTTGGCATTCTGTACTTGATAAGAACACACAATGATCACGGAGCTTGGTATGTGTCTCTTTTCCAGACATAAACAACAGCATCCAAGAAAGATTGATAATTATTTTTTTTTTCAACATTTGTGTAGGGGTTGTAGGGGTTTTTTTTTGGTGTGGTTGTGGGGTTTTCTTTTTCCTAGTGCAGGCTTAGTGATGTTCACTGGAAATAAATGCACAGACCATGTAAAACCCATCTTCAGTGGAGCTGGTACATGGGAGTAAATAAGCGGTGTTAAAATGTTTTCAATAAAATTCCATTTCTGCTTATGTTTTTTATTTTTCATGAAAATTAAACTTTCAGGTAAACTTCACTTTCACAAGAATTGTCAGGTCTTTAGAATTTAACTTCTTTTATTAAATTTAAAAAGGTATGATTAGGAATATTTTCCTCTGCTTGGGAGATGTATTTCAGATATATTTTCCCCTTTATGGGCTAAGCTCTCAAGCTGAACTACAGATGTGTGAAAAGCAGTACGGTCTGGTATGCTATGAGTTACATTGCTTATAAAGCCTTCAAGAGAAGTGTGGGCTGTAGGAGGCTCTTAGATTATAATTCTTAAGGCCACCATAATACCTTTTCTAAGTCATGTTTTTCTACCTAGCAAACGTAGAATATATTTGATTTGATGCTATTAAGAATGATTATCAGACAATAAAACTAGCTTCATTCAGCAAGCTTACTAGTTCTATTGAACGAAATAGAGATGAAAATGATACTGTGAAAAATTAATGTGTAATTGTTACTTCTTAATGCAGTGTTTTGGGTTAAAGTACTAATGAAATGTTTGAACTTCTCTTTGTAGAGTAAATCTTGATGCCTTTATTCAGTCTTTACACACGAAATAAATCCATTGGCTTCAGTAAGACCTTGCCTGACTAGTAAGTGTGCAAAACTGTGGACATTTTATTCAGTTGAGGGTGAGCAGCTCTGAGTTTAAATCAGTTGGTGAAGTAGTGGAGGACACCAATTTTGTGCCATAATATTTTACCTATATTTTCTTTTCCTTGCTGCTGATTTGTTTCTGTACATATGCAGACAAGCAAGTAATGTTCCTGTCAGCTGTGCTTTCCTACAACACAGTAGCTGCTAAAATAGTATGTCATGTAGATTTCTTTCAGTGGGTGCCATTCTGTTATTTCTGCACTTATCTTCACACAGTTAACCTTTTTTGGGTAAACAGGGACAGTGAAAAAAAGACTCACTAGCCCATTTATTTTTTTTCCATGGTGGTTTTGATTTTACCAGCAGAAGTCACAAAGTCAATTTTTATCATTGTCATCTCAGTGTCTCCATACTTAGGTCAGCTGTATACCAGTACTTGGAAATGTGTTTGATTGTTGGAACTTGGGTATTTTAAAGGAATGTAATGTTATTTTGAATATAGGATTATTTAATGTTCCCAAATTTCAGTGATTTGAAATCTGCTCATGTACCACAAGCTCTACCTATCTCTGTTGCTTTATGCAGACATATGTAACAAAGAAACCCGACTAATGAGAAAAACTTTTGTTTAATACTTAAGATCAGAATCTATTAATGGCATGCTGCTGACTTTTATGTAGAAGAGCAAACCAAATAATCTGTATTTTCCCTCAGTTTCCCTACTTGGAAAATGAGTGGGATGTCAATCATTCATCTTGGAATCCAATTTACTCTGATATTTGGGTATCTTCCACCATGCCCCCAAAATGAGTATTTTACCACTTTCTGCAGAGGAAACCATAGGCAGAAGAAATACTAATGAAGTTGCTCATTACATAATGTAATGTGGTAATACTGTGAAACTACCAGAGTGTATGCAGTAAGGAGTATCTGTTAGGTAAATAATTTTAACTACTTGCTTATACAACTACGTGTACCTATCCTGAGCTTCCTCATAGCTTCTGTGAACTACAGAAGAACCTTTTGGGTTTTTTTATACAGAATTTTCAGTTTTGTGATATTTTCAAGACTCTATGAAGGCACACTCTTTTCCATAGGCTTTTTATTCAAGCATGTATCATAGTTGAAAAGCAAGGCAGAAGTACACATTTTTATTGCAGTGGTATGAAATTTAGAGGTACATAGCATCCTAGCATCGTCTTCTAATACAGTCTTTTCGAGGCTCCTCTGAGGTCCAGACTTTCTGCCATCTAAGGACTTAGCTGTTTTGAATTAAGGACAAGAAGGAACATGTTTAAAACATTATGGATACTCCTGAACAAATTTCTGTGCTCTAGAATAAGAAACATTTTGCTGTAGCTACTGTGTTAACTGCTAGCATGGCCTACTGTGCTTATAAGTTATACCAGAGGATCCATCATTTGTTATGTAATGATTATTTTTTTTGTGAACTAAAACAAAGTGCATTTTTGAGACACTTAAAGTTTTGTCAAGCAAAATAAAAATGTGATACAGAGGAAGTGATATTGAATTTATTGCTTGGCCAATTGCAATATTTCAACAAATGCAAAATAAATTTAATAAAAAGTTGGAACCTGTAATAAATCATTGTCTCACTACAAACTATCACGTTTTCTTGTTAGCTGCTAAATTAATCAGGCAACAGCTGCTAGCTGAGATGCATATAGGTCTGCAGTCATGTGTTCTTAATGAGTCATTCTGATTATGCTTACCTTTGTGTTACCTAAAATAAGTATCTCACCTAGCCATTGTTATATATGACATTTATCTGCTTATTATACCTTTTCTCCAGTCTGACTTTCTTTCTACAAGACACATTATCATGGCCTCCGAGCAAAGAATCTTCTTAAATTGTTACATTTGTCATTTCAAGGGGTAAATGCTTATAGCCCTTTCTCAGGTGGTAAAAATTGTGATTCTGAACTGCTTACAGGAATGTAGCATCTGCTTAAGCATCAAGTTTGAGTAAAAATTTAGGATTTCATAGAGATATGATAGTTACACAGTGCATTATAATGTAATTCCAAAATGACCTGAAATGGTAGATACACTGGAAGAGCATTGTGTTCTGATAATAAGGAATAAGAGCAGAAAAAGTTGTGTCTCAGTCACTATGCAGGTTTTCTGTCTGATTCATCCTGGTCTGTTTGGATGCAGTTTGCACTGGTCTTGGACAACAAGTCATCACTAGTTTTCAGTGGAATCATGTGACTTTTGCTTCTTCCAAAGTGAAGAAGAATAAGCCGCAGTTCCCTGTCGGTTGACTTCAAGTACTTCTGCTGGCCAGTCTTACTTTCTTTGTCTGAAGAGCTTTTAGCTCAGGCTTTGATGGCAATCAAAATCATTAATGAAACAGACATCTGTTATTTTTCATTTGGGGCACATCAGGTAAAACAGATCATTAATTAATCATTAAGCCATTTTTATTCCTGCATAGGTTTACCATTCCCTGAGTCCAGGGGAGCATCTTGAAATTCTCTATGTAATATGACTTCTTGACTAACGAAGTTTTGTGAAGGTGCTGCATTTCAATGTTAGGAGATGCTTACCATGCAGTTGTGTAGTTTTACTTTGGAAGGTAGCTAAAATTGCCTTTTATGGTTTGTTTTTTTGACATCCTAAATGCAATGATTTTTTACTTAACAATGTCAGGCTTCAAACTTAACTTGAGAAATAAAATTAGGCAGATTCTTTACTCCAGTAAAAATGGTAATAATATATGTTTTGCAGGCCATTTGTCCTTACAGCTAGATTCAGTAGCAGATTTAGCTGAAATCCATCCCTGAAATTCCAAAATTTAAATGCTGAAAAATCCTATTCAGCTTACCCCTAGGCTGGAATTCATCCAAACTTTTACTGGCTTTTAAAATCTCTCAGTGACTTTAATTCTGATTCTGTAGATAACCAGCTGGATTGTAGCCTTTAGACAATTTAGTAGCTGAGCACCTGGATTATACTTCAGAAGAACTGGGGTTAAGAAACTTGATGTTGATCTGTCTGAAGTGATCAATGCATTATTATGCCTTCCATGCTGCAGTTAGAAGATTTGATCTCATTTACTTTCAGATGGTCATCTCTCTCTTTGTAGTGGATTCATTGTACCACTTCTCTTACCAGGCCTTATAACACTCATTCAGAAAATGGAAGAATTCTTCTTGAGGCTTCCAAGATTCAATGTCCGCATCTCCTATTCTTCTTCAGGGTCTTTCAGTCACCAAAATGGGGATGTTACACCATATTCCTGAAACAGATCTAACAAATGAACAAGTAATCATTTGAGTGTCTGGGGACATGGCTGTGGGATGTGATGTTACCCTGCCTGGTTTGACCATGTCGTATTTGGAAGATTTCTGTCCAGGGGCAGGGGGAAGGGCACGGAGTCAACATTTGTAACACCTCTTGCTTAAATTATTTTACTGCCATATAATTTTCATTGTACAAAATCGTTGTTTAATATTAACCAAGTCTCTCCAAAGAGTCGTAAATGTTAGTGTTGTAATAAAAGCCTAACTGAAGCCATGGAAGTGTGCAGTTACTGAAAGTATTTTTCTCAACTCCCTGCCCTTAACCATTCTCTAAGGGCTTGGAAAGCTGCTAATGGAACAGAACCCCGGCTGCAGACGGGAAGGTGAAGGTGAAGGAAGGTGAAACACGGGAAGAAGAACAAACAAGGCTGAAAATTGAGCTTGCTCTGGTTCATGTGTGTGTAGTAGAACTTTAAATGGTCTCCAGATGAGTGGATTGGTACATTTTCCTTTTCAGCAAAACATCATGAACAATTCATTCCACAGGACACCAGAGCCTGCTGGCATCTGTAGGAGCAAAGCAGGTTTTAGCAGTAACTACAGTAAGGAAAGGAGAGGAAAAAAAAGGAAAGTCTAATGTTTTGGCTTCCTCACAAGGTATTTAAATGCCTACTGTGTCCTGGCCCAGCTGGTTACAATTAACCCAGTGCATTTAGAACAATCGTTTCAAACAGGTTTTGGAGACATCTGTTGCAGTATAGAAGGAGGGGAATGAAACTGGGAGGGAGATCAGTTTACAGAATATGCATCAATGTGTCCAGATATTGTAACCAAAAAAGGTACCCTGTCTGTCAAATGCAGTCAAGCAAGAAGTTTATGTATCTGTTCCTATGCTCTTTATCATGGTCGTGTAGCTAGGCCCCACAAAGCACAACTCAATAGCTGTTCGTCTTTTTCTGAGAGGAACACGTGTAGCATAGCATCTGTTAAGTCTAACTTCACCCACGGTTTGCTTGACATTAAGAAGTTGCCTATAATTTCCACTGCTTCCCTGAATATTTGTGGATGGATGCAAAGTTCTTCTAGAAGTCACATGCAATCATTTTTTCAAAAGCTGCTTTCAAAAAGGGGGGAAGGATGTAGAGAAAATGGCCTCAGAGAAGACCAGGAGATTTAGCCTTACAAATTCTCTTTCATACAGCAATAGCACTTTTCACTCACAGTGCCTCCCACGGAGCATCTTAAATTTTTTTTATCTATTTTTCACAGATAAGAAAACTGAGGCAATGGGATAGGCAATTTACTTGGGCCAAATTATTAAGACAGTTCTCCTGTGCAAGTATCATTTGTATAGGATATGCATTTTACATTATTAAAATCAAAGACCTCTTTCTTATTGCTTTCAGTGGGAGAATGGATCACGCAGAGGTCCTTCAGGATTTTGGACACAGCATTACTCAGATCCATTTATATGCAAGTAGAAGAAATCAACTCTAAAAAGCATGGTTTGCTTGGCAAAAGTGTATCATTGCTACTGACAGGCAGGCAGAGAAAATCCTTCTTACAAAGTTATTGCTCTTACAGCTTCATCTGTAGAGTTAGAAAGTAGAATAAGTCTGAGACATTCAGATTGCTAGCACATCATTTTTACCCTCATGGACTTGTGAAGCCCTTAACAGAGAAAAAGAAGTTGCTACTGATGTTTCAGCCTTCAGCTTTAAGAGATTTTAAGTTGAGAAAGAGGGGGAAGGGAAGTACTCTTAGTAATTCCTGGATTTGTTAAAAAGTTGAGCTTTTCCATTTTGATACTACTGTCATGATCACATAGACACCTGCACATTTATCGCTGTTTCACTTAAGCCGCATAGACTTATCACCAGACAGGATCACTCTAACAGAAGTTTTATTTATAGACTGTTGTGGGCATGATAAAATCTGTTTCTGGAGAAAAGGGGCAGAGACATAAGGATAAAAACAGAGGTGTGATTATCTCACAGCTACTTTCATCTGTATTAGTGAAAATCCCTGGTAAACTGTCCAAATGCACTTGTTCCCTTTCAGATAAACAGACATTGCATGTAAACAAACAGCTTGTGTTAAGAATGTCAGTCTGCTAATTAAACTCTGCATTAGTTTTCACATATATTTCATTTAATCACAGAGTGAATATTATCATCATAAGTGTCTTGCAAGAAGGAAATATACTTTGTACTCCAGATCTGTGACAGACCCAGAATAGTAAATGGCTCTTGACATCCAGGTATCTCCCTATCTGGTTTTAAAAAAGAAAGTCTGCAAGTACTTGACCTTATATTTGATTATTCACATATCCATAACAAACAGAAGCAATAAATCATCTCCAACTCTGATGATCCTTTATAATACTTACAGATTAAGAAGCAGGTTCCTGTCTTAGAACTTTCTAAAAATAACCATTCAACAAGTGTCAGAAGGACCTCTGTCTCTTTTCTTTTGTTTTCCCTTTATGATCATCAACTGTATCACTGAATTTGAAATTAACTAATAGGTGACCCCAGGAACTCATTAAGAAATCACTGTCTTGGAAATTGAACTTGGGTAATGTCCCCCCCCCCCAGTGGGGTGGGTGGGCTTTGTGTCAGTTGAACGTGGCAAGGGCGGACTGTGATCATAGGAGTTACCTTTTGATGGAGACACAATGCTATGTAATTAAAGACTGTGTCTGGGTTCTTCAGATGACTGAATAGTATCAGCACTTGTCAGCAGAAAGTAACTTATTTTTACTTGATTTTTAAAGAGACTGAATATTCCAAAACAAGTCTGTCAAGTAACTTCAGCACATGGAGTATTGCAGGAGAGCGTGATGTGTAGCTAAGGTTATGCAGACAGGGAGGCTTGAAAAGTGTTCTATTTCTTTTGGAGCTGTCTTTAGGAGAAAGATGGCATCTGTTTCATTTCAGGGAAAAATTAAAATACATATCTTCTGAAAAACATTGAAGACTAGTAAGTGGTGCTTTTTCACCTCCTGCTCTCATGCTGTGTGTCATTAGAAGTGCTCATTTTTCCTCTAGTACAGTGTCTTTTGGTGGTGCTACTCTAGAATAAAAGAAATTTGAACATTTGTATGGTGAAATTCTAAAAGTGTGTTTCACCTCATCCTTTAAATGCAAGTGAACAGGTATGGAAAGATCATTTGCTATTGGCCTGTATGCACAGCTCTGTTTGTACATATATGATTAAAAATTAAATTTTTAGTCTGTTGAATTTTTTTATGATTATACAACAGATGAGTGCACTACTTTGTACGTTATTTTTTAAGTGAATTATATTTGAAGTTCCAGAACTGGCTTCCATAACTGCTGGCTGCTGTGGTGGATGGCATATTTCCATATGGAGCCACTAAGGAAGAATAGCTAAGGAGTAGGTGACTTCATATTTGGTCATTAATCCTTCAGGGAGGAGGTGATGACCTCAGATATCCTTTTCTTCAAGCTGAGTGAGGCATCCTGGGGAGCTAAGTCACACTAATGTAAGTATAAGGTTGCTCTGCAGCTGCAAAGCACAATGCCCTGGACCTGCAGGCTGCAGATGGCTTATGTGGATGGCCAGGAAATATTTTAATATGTATTTCAAATGGCTGACGACGTGAAAACTGAGATGAATGGTAGTCAGCATCCTTGAAGCTGACTCTGGATTTAAATGTGGAGGACAGCAGTTTGCCTGGGCTGCAGTTTGCTAGACCCTGACCAGCAGCCTCTCTGCTCCCAGCAGTGAGTGCCAGCTGCTGCCCTGCTTTGCTTTAGGGTGGCATTTTTCCTTTAATGAGGAAAGGGACCATGGCCAAAACTATCTCTTTCTGAGCCAGTTTTACCTAGGTTGTATTCTTTGGCATTTCTAATGGAAAATACCATAGTAGTTTATATAGCATGAAAATGCACGTTTCATGGACTAAGTGCAGACTGGCCCACAGCTTTACAGCAATAATGGCAAGTATGAACTGGCACATATTTTGTACTAATTAGTTACATCTGGAAAAAAAAGCTATTTTGTTGGTGGTGCCTTCTCTTTAGGACTTTCACGGCTAATTAAGACCCAAACTCCTCATGTCTGTTATGTGATGCTATGTGTCTGGGTTAGCTGGGTCCCGAAGATGTGGATTTGGCTTTGAGTGCTTTGTTCATGTTTGTACTGGTAGTATTCTAAGAATCCCAGTTTCCCAATGTTAATATGTTCTTACCAACTTTAAAAAGCAGCTATGGTTTTAATGCCGCAGTAAGACATCTTGCATAACACCTAGTACCTCATACAGCACCTTACAGTAACACCAGGCCAGACTGTCTAATAGGGCTTTGTAATGCAGATACTTTCACTTGAACCAGGTGAAGCTGCATAGTCACATTGCAGGTGGCAAGGATAACTGCAATAAAGGCAAATTCAAAGACCAGAAACCTGAGTTCCCATCTCAGTATTCCCATGGGGTGTCTGGACCCAGGTTCTCTGCTGTTCTCTTCCTACTGTAATATATCACTCACTTTCTGAGCTGTATATTCTTACAGATAGTAATGCTTAAATTCACTTTTATGCCCTTTCAGCAATATCAATGGGTATTTTGCACCAATGTGAGTAGCAAATGCCAAATGCTCAATTAAGATAATGGTTTGTAAGCAGTTCCTTCCCTTAAAACTCAGTCATGGCAGTGGGGAGAGTATTATGGTCTTTAGACCATGTTTCAATTAATATAGGTCTCTGAAGGTTAAAGACATTGTCTTGGACTTTATCTGAGAGAATATGGAACTGCTGCAGATCTTGAAAATAGTTGTCAATCACTTAACTGTAATGTACTCAATTTTTGCACGGCCATTTCAGTAAAAACATGCAATATTCTTTTTTTTTTTTTTTTAAGTGGTGCCCTTTTTCAGTAACAGATGGTGCACAAAACTATGTAAGTCTTTGGTATGTGAGCTTCTCTATTTTCCAGGAGCATATAGGTGTAAGGCATTTTCCCACTTGCTGCCATATTGGCCAGATAATGAGTGTATTTCCAATAAACCAAGCCCCCATAGGAATTGACACGTACATTGATTTTGTTAAGAAACAGTTTTTGGCCATTAACTGTCTGTTTGTAATAATACTGTTCTTCATTTTATATTGATACTGACAAGAATTGTTCTTTAAAGAATTACTTAGACCCCAAAGTTTACTTAGAAAATATCAAACTCTCAATGTGCAGAGTAACAGCAGAGTCTGTTTCAGCTATTGTAAGTATCTTAGAAACTCATCTCTTTAGAATACCAACAACGTAAATTTTCTTCTCCTAAAAGGACATACTTTTGGATGCACATTGAAGAGAAAAGTCCTAAATATAACAGTTCAGATAGATACCTTCAGAGATAAACCAGTCTCTTCATTCTTATTCATATTAAGGTTTTCAGTGATTAAGTTTTGGATTGATGTCTTTTCTTTTTTTGCTCATTTTTTCAGGAGCATTTTTTTTTTCTTTTTTTCACTGGAGGTTAGTGGGTGTCACCTGGCGAGGATGCTGTTGAAATTGCGCAGAACATTAGAGGTCAAAATCATCTTTGCTTTGTACCTTTTGCCTCCATCCAAAGTCAGAAGCGACAGTTGAAGTTGGCCCTTAGGATTCTTATTTCCTATTAGTATCAGGCAGATTTACAAGGTTAGCTTTTATTAAAGCTAATCAGTGTGAAGCTAGATGGGTGCTGAACATTTTGCCCTTTTGACATGCTCAGTAACTCAGACATGAAAATGTGTGAACATTACCATTCATTGAGATATAAGATGCTAAAGGTCTTAAACCACTGAAGAAATAGAGCCTTACTGCACCTTTATTTAACGTCTCTGATTCTGTGCTTTGGGGCATTGTCCCCTAAATCTGAAATCACAACAAGAAAGGAAACATTGCTGCTGAATGAAATAGTGTCGAGCCCCTCCCGCTTAAAAAGCAACTAATACAACCATTTTTACAAAGCATACTGCATCATCAGATTAATCCCTCCATATTTAGAAGTGTAGCTGACCTTTCAGCCTTTTAACTCCAAGGTTAGACAGTTCTGGTAGACCGTGTAAAGTCCAACGAGTAGGCTTGCTTGTGAGAGCCTCTGATTGAAGCTGGCTTTGCCACCAGATAAACGCAGCTGGGCCAAAATGCACCTACCACATTTTACAAAATCTTCACCCCAGGTGATGTGTTTTCACCTTAAAACGTTCATCTTCTTTTTTGAGTGTCTCTTTGATTTCTGCATACTGCTGTTCAACATCATCCTAACAAAGATAATGGTTTTATTGCAGATGTCTAGGAGCCGAGCCATCATATCCTAATATATTTCAAGGATTGGGGGTTTAGTGCTGTACTTCCATTAAGTAGTAATAATTCTTACAATCTTTGCTGCAAATTATATTTGATTTTTAAATTTTTTTTAAGATTATTTTAAAACTGTTTTCATAGAACCACAATGTTTCTGGAACACATTCTTGTTTAAGCAGGGCTTGTTTCAGTTTTGTTTAAATAATTGTTGCTAAGTTGGTTCAAAATCACATTACATGTTCTAAATGGTGTAACCACTTATGGTGGACAGCCAGCTAGATAGTCCATTTGACGTTAGTTCGGAAAACTCACTGCAGACAGAGAAGAAGGGAGGAAAGGTCTTGACTTTCCTTTCATACTCAAAGAAAACCCCAAACCTCACAGAGATGCTTCTGCACAGCCCTTACTCGTTCTGCAGGCCACATCTCCAGCAGGTAGGGAGAGGGGTAGCTTCAGCAAGGAACAAGAACTAATGCAGCATGAATAGTAACCATCCTAACCAAAAAGCAGATTTAAGTTCTCTCCAGCTGCCAGATTTCAACTGAGGCGGAAATCGTATATCTTAATTGATTTTACTGGAGGTATATTCACACTGAACTTCAGCTGGGAATTGAACTCTGAAATCATAAAACCTCTCTTTACTGGCTGTGTATGCTCTATCAATATCATTAAGAGGAAGAAATGTGAATTGACAACGGAGTTGAAGGTAAATTAGGGTCAAGTCCTAGCGTGGAGTAATGTACGTCATTGCTGTAGTGAGTAGCAAGCTTTTACGTACGTCATTAAAAAGTAATAAAGGCTCTGAATTTGGCAGTTTCAGCAGGGAGAAATCCCCATGACTCGTCTTGCGTAAGTAAAGCTGAGTCCTTATGCCCAAAATAGAAGAAAATACTTGCATTCCTTGAGGTGAAAGCAACATAGTTGTAGAAAAATAATAGGACTTTTTTTTTTTTTTTTACTTTTGTCCTTTAGATTTATTTCAGTCATGATTTGGCTCTTTATTAAGCAAGAGTTTCACAAATTCATAGAGATAAAGTCTCCCCATGGCATAAAAAGCAAACCAGTCAAATGTGCTTGCATGTGTAACAAATTGTTACTACAACCAGATCATACAGTAACAGCTATTTTAAGCATCATAATTTTTCCCATTTTTTGTGCATTTTCTTAAAAATGGACTTTACCCTGTGTTCCATTATGCTTTTAGAAATGGCATCTTTTTAAAGACATTAAGGAGTGCTTTTGCTAGATGTATGGAAAAGCAATCCAAGTAAGTTGGGTTTTGTTTGGTTTTTTTTTTTCTTTTATATAGTGTGATTGTAAATGGTTTAGAGAAAAAAAAAAAGGGCCAGCTTTTTACTGTGTTTCCCGTAATGCAAACCATGCACCATGCCCAGAGGTGTCTTTTTTGTCTCTTACATTTTGTCATAATACTATTTTTAAACACAAAATGTTAGTCATGAAAAGTCAAGACTTTTGAAGTAGCAGTAGCTATGACAACGTTCACTCTTGGGGGTGCAGTACAAGGACTTTCACTGTGTGACTGGACAGCATATGCTACAGGTGACGGCACGGAATGTTACTGTATATACTAAAAATAATTATAACTTCATTAAAGACTACTTTTTCCAGGTTATGCAACAAATTAGCAGCAAACTGCAATTCAGGAAATTAGTTGTAAGTGCTATGCTTTTCCATCAAACTGTAGGTAAAAGAGACTGCTGTGCAAGCAAGGACTATTAAAAGGGGCATGTTTTGTGGATTTTTTTCTTTCTTTTCGGTTTTCTCCTCACATTCTGCTTCCTTTTCTTCCTTTCCTCCCTTTCTTTTTCTTATTTTCCTATTTTTCTTCTTTGTATTTCTGTCTTCTGCTCTTGCTCATCCTCTGTACTTAACGCACACAGCTGAAATAAAGTAGGCAATTTTGTGCGTATTGGATTAGGTCTTGGGGAGAGGGGTATGAATCACCTGAGGTGGCATTTCTGTTGCTGACCTCTTGAAGCTGAGACTAATTGAGAATAACATGAAGTCAGAAACTGATAAATTTGCTGCAGTTATAACTGGAAAATGTAATTAATGCTGCTTTGATATATATAGTGCTGCATGAGGTTAATACTAAAGACGGGAGTTTTTCAGGTGAATGCCTATAATAGTAGGTCTTGCAGTTAAAGCCATACAGTAGCTTCTATGGTTGTAATCGTATCTGGGAGTCAAAGGAAGACCTTTCATCCATCACTATTAATATTTCAGCTAGTCCTGTGAATTGAAAACATAAGTCTGGGTGAAAAACAAGCAAATAGCCTCTTTTTTTTTTTTTTTTTAACTTACTTGGGAGGTGTGCACGTTTTTTAGCCTCATTTGAGTTGTATTGATCTTTAGCTGCTTAATTCTCATCACAGTCAGTTGGAATAATTCAAATGTCTTGTGATGCACACCTTTCATTACTTTGGAATTAAAATATGACGTATTTTCTGAAGGGACCTGAGGGCATGTGGGGTTCACCAAGGCTAAATTTAGATGAATGATGTTCACTCAAGCACCTTCGGTAGTCAGCAATACAGCTAGGAATGGCTGAGTAAAACTCTGAAGCCCCTGTCTCTACTGCAGTGGGAAAAAAAAATTCTTTAAGCAGGGATTAAGCTTTGTACATAACCCCAGATCATGTATTCTTGTCAATTTATAAATACTAGATTCAAAGAATATCAGGAACTGTAATTAGCAAACATAAAAAATTAAGGTTTTCCACAATCTTGCAGAGTTATTAAAATAAATTAAAACATGGTTTTGTAGCACTCGGTTTAGCTATTAATGAATATAGTTGGTAAACAACATTATGAAGAATTTAATCTTTATGCAGAATATGGTTTTGTTGTATGTCAGTTGTCCATAGATTGACGGTAGGGCTAAAACAAAGTAAAAACCAGTTTTTTGTTAAATGAATACTGCCCATTCTGTAGAGTGAATGAGAAAATTATAATAAAGCTGCAACTAGCACAAAAATAGTAAAAGTTTATATATCATAATGTATATATACAGTTACATAGTACTTAAAGCTAGAGTAATTTTGTATCATTTCTTGTATTTTTTAATGTCTCTATAAATCCTTCATTATCTTTAAAACAATTTTATGCATGCAGTTTAGTTTATCTCTTTTTATATCTGTAAAATAAAAAGCAACATTAACAGTATTTTAGAAATTAATATATAGATGGTATTTTAGAAATAATTGTAGATTTAAAATAACTGATTAGAAATAAAATTGATTATAGATAGAATTTATTATTTTAGATTATATTATAATTTATATTAATTCAATTTTAATTTTTTAATATATATCCAATAAAATAATAAATATCTTCAATTTGAGACAATTGCTTGATTACCTCTCTGCAGTTTAAGGAATTTTTACTTTTCAGTTGAACAATAAGAACAATGCTAACCTGGATTTTTTAGAGTCATTTGGGAATGAAATAGGAAAAAATTGTATCCAGGCAACAGCACTTTAATAATTTTATAGCTTCTTAGGTCCACTTGCTCAACGCAAAACCATTTCCTGAGCAAAAAAGAACATCTTATATAAACCACTTGTTTTGTATGCTCTTCCCGTATCTGCATTTCTGGTAGATGGGAGAGTTCCTCCTCATTAATACACAGCTAACAGTTGACAAGTTAACAGTTAACTTGTGCCTTAGAAGCACACACATCAAGCTATGCTGACAGCAGTGTAAAGAGCGATGGATTGACAGGCAACGGCCTCTGTACTTGAGTGCAAGTGGCACTGGATTTCAAATGGCAGGAGGAGATTTGTGTAAAAGCCATCCTTCCTTTTCTGTGCATCGGGTGGGGTCTGCTTCTGGGGGGAAATCAGTGCGAGAACCTGCTGTTCTTGCTCTGTTGGGGTAGAGAAGACCTGGGGACTCCCTGTTCTGAGCCCGCACGTGGTGACCCTGTCTACAGGCAGGGAGGACAGCGGGGCGCTTGCCTTTGTTCCCCAGAAACAGGCTTGGAAGACAGGGGATGAGGTGGTAATGCACTGTGGAACATGAAAGTTAATGAAGTTGTATGTGCTGAGCAAAAAAACTGGGGAATTCTAGGGCTGGGGCAGCGAAGTATTTGGGGAAGAGCAAGGTTCACTGGGGCGTTTCAGATTATCCAGTGTGGGGACAACCAGGCATGGCAGCCCTTCCCCAAGGGCAGTAAAGGGTAGCCTGGCACTGACAGTGGTGCTGCCTGAGAGCCATCAGTACCAGCTTCTCTGTCAGCCAGGTCAAACTAGTCTGTATTGGAAACACCCGCAGAGGTAACAATCCTACTTGTGATCCAGCATCTTCAATTAGAGTTTGCTTTTTCTTTTTGTTCATGTGTACAAAATAAGAGAAGCGATGAATCAGGTCCACAGGAGAGCTCCTTGTGATCAGCACAGAACACCCTGAGAGGGCACACAGAGTAGATACGTGCTGCATGTTTGCATCTCACGCGACAGTGTGAACAAGGCGACTAATCTGGTGATTATAGCGGTATAGTTCATGTATTAGTTATATAATAACCCTTAGTTCTTCACTGAACTTGGACATAATCATGTTTTCCTGTATGTTTGACTTCACACCTGAATGACAGATCAGTAACTTCTATATTCAAAGATAGTCTTCTCTAATGTGCATATAGTATGTGAGCATGTGACAGGTGAGCATGGACTGCATTATGTTTACATTAAAGAGTGATATATGTCTCTGATTTTGCTTTTGATCTGTTGTGGCCGTAACTCCTATGTTTCTTTCTCTTTGGCATTGGTACATACCAGTCAGCCTGTGACACTCCACATCTAAATCTATGTGTGACAGAGCTATCACTTCCAAGAGTATGTTTTGTCAGGACTACCAGCTTTTGCTGTGCCTTCTCTGAAATACTTCTAGTTCTTAGTTCTAGTATTTAATTTTTTCATTTCCAAGACTGTCCCTTGGACTTGAAAGTCTTCTTTTTTTTAACTATAAATCCAGCCATACCAGCATAAAAGAAACCTGTCTCATATACTAAGAAAAATGTACATCTGGAGGGCAAAAATGGAAAAGAATAAGTACAGGAGTATATTGATATCCTATGCTTTGTGGTGCTAAAGGTTTCATTTTCCTTGAAAGAAATAGCCTAGTCTTTTAGGAAATACTGTTTACAGCTAATTTATTAAAATAAAATGCCCTGACATTTTTCTTACTATTTCAGAATGGCTCAGGAAGCTCATTAAACAGCCTATAACCACTGCTGGAAAAAAAACTGGTCATAATGAAGTTATATTTACTGACAGGAAGTCAGTATACTTCTTTGATTCTAACATGATAATGCAAAATATCCGGTAGTTCTTAAAGGAGAGTGGAATTTCCATTTTTTCTTATGTTTTATAGCTGCTTGGGAACACCTTATTTTCTAAGTTTGGAAGAATTTACCTCTGTTTTAACTCTTGTGTGAAATCTTTTTTTCAACTTCTGCCTCATTGAATGCTTATGACAAAGCCACAGAGTGAATTAAAAACACAGATGTTTTATTAATGATCAACGACCTCTATTTAGAATTTGCTAAACTTTTTTGTGGCAAAAGTGATAATGTTGAAGTTGCATATCTTTATAGAGATATGCAGTGTGCTGCATGTAGCAATCTCATGTAAATCACACGTTAGCTATTCTGAAACATTCAGGAAAAATTGCCCATGAAAATGATTTCTTTTTAATTGTGGTTTACCTAAAAATCAGTGGAAAATTGTTGATAAAATAAGGCTATCCAGAACTGAAAATTGACTTCTGGTTGTCCCTGCCTGCTTTCTTACAGTTTTGAAGGTATGAAGCATCCATCCTTGGGCAGTATTTGCTTCAGAGACTCTCAATTCCCACCTACACTCTTTGCTTTGTAACTGCGTGTGGAGCTCTGCACTGCGCTGCAGAGAAGATACATCATAGATTCAGGCCTGGGGTATTAATTTTCACCTCGGTGGGCCAAGTTTCGTTTTTACAATGTACAGAGCGCTAGACCAAGAGCTGTCATAGCTTACTGAGTTCTATATGTTTCTTCAGATAAACTATTTTCTTGCGACGTGTATGACTCCTATGAACCGTGCAAAGTTGTGATGGAGATCTGGGACCTCCATCACTCATAATCTCACAAGACAACAATTTAGTTTTAAAGCTAATTCAGAACTTCAGCAGAAGAGGAAGAACAGACCTGACCTGCTGCTCCTGGTGAGAAACTGATGAGCTGTATTCTGTATAACTGGAGCTTATGGAGGTCACTCTGAGCCTTGCAAGTAACGAATTGCAGTAGTGAAGCTGAGAAACAGCAGAATGTTAAATCACTGTCTCAGGACTTTCCTGACAAACAGGCACCTCAGCTTGAAAGCATGCCGCAATTGATTAAGCTCTTTTGCTCAGTGCTATGGTAGAGAGGCTATGAAAAAGCAGATACTTCTTCCAGAAAACAGAGCAGAATTTAAAGCCTCTTCAGGGCTGAGAATCCAGTGTCATCATTACCTTAACTCAGAAAGTTTTTGTAAGGGGAGAACAACAACTGATACTTTCCTGAAGCAAAATTCTGTTTGGTATAAAGAAAAGAGGATTTAAGACTAAAAGTCTGCACTATAAAGAAACAAAAAAAGACTTGTCTGTTTTGGCTTTTATGTCATCAGCTGTCACAGTGGGTCTCTGTAAGCAGAGGACTTTCTGCATAGAATGTGATCATAAAGTTATTCCTCTTTTCCAGATAGTGGTAGGAAAAAAATTGAGGTGTGTTTTTGATTTCCTGCTTTAAGAGAACACAATAGTTCTATTTCTTACGCTGCTGAAAAAGCAATGTGAAATAATACAAACTATGTACAAGAAAAGAAATGGAAGATGGGTCCTGTAAGTTGAACTGATGCTTACACGTTTGAAGAAACTGCTTCAGGAAAGCTATGTTAAAAGGATATTTTGAATTCTATGAAGCAGCAGGTGGATGTAAAACAAACCATTTAATGTAACCTAGAATAACATAAGTTCTGTGAATATGTTTTTACATGATCTATGAAGGTCATTAAGTGACCTGTCTGAAGGTGGTTAGATAACTCAGCACTGGTAATGAGGTTAACAGAGTTTGATCTTCAAGTCACCAGTTTGTATCAAGATGACTTGTGTAGGTGGAGCTAAAAGTAATGATGCTTTTGGTCTGCTGCAAAGCATTCTGCTATCCTGCTTATCCTTACTCAGAGAAATGGTAAAAGAAAACCACATATAGGGAATTAATTAGTCTTTTAACTTCATGAGTGTTGCTGTGAACACAGTGAGATAGCAGCTTATAAACGAGCTTCTGCTGTTACCAGTCTGGATGTGTTTAGGCTGTTGTAGGGACTTGTCCCCCTGAAAAAGCAGTTTCTGTGACAGTTTACCTGAGTCTTCGATTGAAAAAGAACAAAGTGTTATTTCTAATGAGCCTTTTTGATAGCATCCTTGGGATTGTGTGTTCGGGTGCGTCAAAAATGTTAGAAGTCAGTGCAGGGTTTTGCCCATGCTGTGTTAGAAATGGAATCTGGTAATGCAGTACAATTTCCTGGCCCCTTTGCTATTTGTGACATGGATTTGTTTGTGCGATATATTAATGTACAATTATATCAATACCCTGATTCAACACCTACAGAACAAGAGCAGTTTTTCAAGTTATGTTCCCTGTGGGCCAGTTTCATAAATTGAAATTGCTTGCTAATGAACTTGGCTTTTTGTGGGTTTTTTTTTCAGTAATATTGTTTATAGACTCAAGATTTCTTTGATATTCAAATGGATTGGCATTGGCAGGAAGCATATTCTAATGTTTGTTTACACTGCAGAATTCAGAATATATTGTTCTTTTTTACATTTTCAACACAGACCTTCTGGTGTTTCTACCTGTTGATAGAATTGACCCTGGGGGGATTAACTGGTATGTGAACGAGCATTTGGTAGACTTTCTTGGAAAAGTGTGAAGAGCTGTACTAATTATTTTTGTTTCAGCAATCTGATTACACAGGAAAATTAGTTTCACATTCCTTTTATATCATTATAATATACTATTTTAACTTTTGGAGAGGAATCCAGCACTGTTCATTCATCTGTGAAGGTTCTTAGGGTCTCATTCATGGGAATAGCAAATTTGGGGATCAAAAATCCTGGTTTAGTATTTTCATTTATATAGGAAGTATTCTTGCAACTGGACAATTAATTCCCATTAAAGCTACTATAATTTAGGAAAATTAATCTAACCTGTATATTTAGTTATCTAAATACCCAAGCAAGTTTTATCCTTATTATCTATAAAAATTTATGGAGTTGAATATCCATGAAACTGAAGCTATTCAGCTTTGAGTAATGAGATGCTGTTAGAGACTTGCTGAGTAGTAAGGAATTGGTACAGAATGCTAAGATGAGAAAACCGTGAGTTGTGACCTCCTGGTGGTGTTGGTAGATGTGATATGTGGAGGCACTGCATCATTTTGGTACAAAGGCATCTTTTTACCTGTCAGGAAGTAAAGGGAGTGTTTATTGTGACCCTTGCTTTCCCATCAATCTCGTGCATTTGTGTAGCGAAGTGGAACTGCGGTGTTTACTTTCAGAACTGAAACCCTATGGATTTAGAAACTGGCCCAGAGTTTGCAGATGTTTTCTGCAGGGCATGTTGTGCAACGTGTCCTGCTTGTGGGATGTAGAGCATGTTAAGGCCCATTGTGTAGGTGATGCTTTGGAGTTATTTAGTGGGTCGGCAGTCAGTGTTTCAGGACACTGGCATTATCGAACTCTTCTTTCTAACGTACTCTAGGATTGAAAATACTCCAAAAACTATAGCGGAGTTGTGAGATTTCAAGTATGTCAAGGAGAAAAATGTGGGGAGGGTGTTTTGGACGAGTAACTTTGGGTTGGCATTTTTTCAGTTTTACTTACAAGCTGTGTGCTGCTGTCTTCATTTGGGAGGAAGTATGTATATTCTGATGAGCAGCTATTGAGCTGATATATGTTAGGCTACACATTTAATTGATGATCACAATAAACACAAAACCCCACCAAGGATCAGGGAAAGATCAGAGGAATGATAATGGGCAGATGAACCCCTGCAACCTCGTGTGAAGAACACTGAATCAGGGACTTGGCATCAAAACCCACCAAATAAAATCAAGACCATCAGAGGTCGGTGGTTGGACCATTGTACTTAGTGCAAAAGCTAAGATAATTTCAGGAAAAAAACTCTCACCCCACTAACTAATTGAGGGAGGTCCTCTCTATGGTTTGAACTGACAGCAGAGAAATCCTGTACTTTTTCATGGGAACTCTTGCACAACTTAATCCATTATCAGTCTGTGTCCCTTCAAAAGATATAGTTGTTTCTCTGACCCAGAGGCTCCCCGTCCACTGCATGCAAGAATAATAAGTATGAACAAAATTACTCCTTATGCAGGAAGTCTGTGAAACAAAACCAATTATAAAGTGTTGTTAAAACCATTACCAAGTGCTTAGCTGAAGGTGAGACTGCAGATGTTGAAATGCTCTTCCAGTTCAAGGTCCTGCAAAAATTCAGCTTTCTTTTTGTTGCAAGAAAGGTCTCTTCCACCATAAAAATAAGCACATCGAACATTTTAGATAGTGGAGAAGACCTAAATGGATGGTATAAAACCCCAAGTTTGTACTATTTCAGATTCCAAGTGTTACTGTAAATTTTGTTTCATACTCAAGGGAAAAATGTCTTATCTAGTGGTTTATTTGAATTTAATTCCTGTGCAACTACAGGAAGTACTTTGGTAATTTCTCTTCAAGAAAGTCCTAACATTAGTACTGCCAAAAGACAGCGTTATAATCATGCACACCTTTTCTTGCTGTTACACAGCCAGCCAATGCACAGGGGGATTAATCTGAAACAGAAACAAACACTGAATCCATTCAGTATATTGAATATTTGCTTGGGATGTAATCCTTGTCCAGTAGCTTTAGATACTGCTCAGATTAAAAAAATGTTTTGGGTCTGTATGAAAGTGAGGAAGAATAATAACCTGAAACTTGTCTTAGGTTATTAAAGAGAGGGAAAGAGATCAGGTAAGGGCATGATAAAGAATTTTAACACAGTATTTACTCCTTTTAGGTCCAAGTTAGCAAAGAAATTATTTCTGCTTCTCCACCAAATATTCTGTTGTATGTGACTATTGCAATAACACAAAAAGATCCTGATCCCTGTCTAGAGCCCTAATGATTTTTTGTAATAGAAGTCCTTTTTCCCAGGTCTGTGGCAACACATCCCTTTCTTATTTAGTTTCTACTTAACAGAATTATTTTTATTCAGCTGGTGCCTATCTGGAAACCTTAACTCAGTCACAAAATGAAAACTGGAGTGTGGGGCACATGAAGGATTCAGCTCTGTGGAAGACCCTGCCGTAGCTTTGAGAGTGGTGTGTCAGCATTATTAATCACAAAGATCCTCCTGAAAGCATGAGCACCACAATTCTTCTATTGGTAGGTGTGACTGGGTCGTGTCCTTGGTGCTGCAAGTCTCAAGGCAGGCTGCTTAGAGCTAGCGCTGTCTATCAGCTAGGCAAATTCAAACCAGTCCTTTCTCACTACCCGAGGCATTTTGATGCCTGTTGCAAAGGTGGATTCAGCTCTGTATTGAACTGTAAGAGGAGTATAGAACTTCAGTTTATAAAGAGAGGTAAAATTTACCCCAGGAAGAAATTGGTCTAGTCTCTTTCAAGTAAAAGTACTAGAAATTTTCCATCATGTCCAGTTTAGCTGAAATGTAGACCACAGAATAAGGATAATTTTGCATGTTCTCTTAATCTATTAGAGATTCTGCTCATATTGCCTCCTTACCTGAAAATCACCTGTTGGCTGCCAGTTTTCACGCTCGCTGGGACCCTCCTCCCTCACATTCATACCACCTGGGCTGGTATTTTCTATGCTGGTGAATATGAGCTGCACAGCTCCATGCTTACATTGCTGTCTCAAGTATTGGTTTCCGTTTTGGATTTGTGTAGCTGAAAAATCTCTGCATGCATTGGCATTTCTTTTGCTCCATATAAGTTGTTTTATTCTTGCTTCTAGCAGTTTCTCATCAGTTTTCTGTTTCTGCACTGTTCAATTTTCAAGTTTCTTTTTTTTCTGCAGCTTTGAATATTGTTTTTATTGCCTTTACAGTTTTGTTCTGTGTGGTTTTCACTTGTACTTTTCAGTAGATCTCTTTCATTTCAGAAGTTAGAAGAAGTAGAATTTTAACCTGTATTTCTTGGAAGCATTATTATTGGGAACTTTACTGACAGTTTGAGATTTGTAAAATGACATTATAGGTTTCAGAAGTATTTTAGAACTGTTCTTGAACCTAGCTTGAGACATTGCTTAGGGAGCTGACAAAGATAATACTTAACCTGAGTTTTTTAGCATCTGAATATAGAGAGAATGTTATAGTCAACTTCTTTGAACTGCTTGTTCTCTCCAGAAGTGGGGTTAAAGTGCAGTCATAATCCACAGTGGAGAAAAAAAAGGAGAAAGGGAGGAAATGGCAATAAATCCTCCCCAAAGGAGTAAGCGCTTTGATTCATTCTGCATCTAATAGTCTGACATGTCCCATTTCCTGACCCTCTCTAGCTCCCTGGCCGGTTTGTACCTCTTGCACCTTGAAGATGACTTCCTGCTTTTCTCTTCCTCTTCTCTCTCTCACCCTGTTTTTATTTCTTTTTTTTTTTTCTTTTTTTTTTTTTTTAAAGGACTTCCATGTAGGAGAAGCGTAGCAATGTCTGGCAGGTCAGCTATTAGTAACAGTGACCTGAAAATCTCTAAGCCTTTGCGCTTTCAGATCACACCACCTCTTCTACGTCAAGGGCACTGGGTATTAATCAGCACATGTGAAGTCTTTGCAATGTCATGTGGTTGATAGCACTAGATCATGACCAGCAGCAGTCTCTCCATCTAAGCTAATGCACTTCAGCCATTCTGGGACATTTCCTAGGCAGAGATTATTAACCCTGGATAATGATTTCATTGTGTGAACAGGTGGTCTCTAAAAGCTTGAAACCAAACACGTTTTCTTTTGTAGGGTTAAACAGGATGTGAAATTAAGCACTGAAGTGGAAGTGTAGTGTACACACACAAACTTTGCAAAAGGTGAACCCAGAGAGAATTATCTTCGTGCACAAAGTCTGCAGATGCTCTTTAATTGTCTATTACAGAATGACATTTAACCATCTACTGCTGTTTTTTAATTTTTGTTTTATAGTTGCCCTCTGAAAAGTCTTTATATAGCCCTTACAAAGTTCTAAAAAAACTTTCAATTTAGTAGTGTTAGATGTTAGCAGCATGATGAACTTGCAATAAATCAGTGGCGTGTCCAAGAAGAAAAAAACGCATCACCATCTGTAACAAGGAGAGCTGTGTCCTGGTTATGAAACACAGCTCAAAGATAGCATTCACTGAGTCACAGCTCTACCATAGTTCATATAGCTGATGTAGGTGAAGCTAAACGGTCTTCAGAGATACATCTTACAATTTTTCAAATGAAGGATTAGCTCAGCTCAGGTACAAATACAGCACGTGCTTGCAAAATGAAGCTGGAGTGTGATTCATTCTGAACAGTCTTCAGACAAATATAGTAACTATTAACATGTCTCTACTAGCTGTGGCAGACAATAGCATAGTATGTTCTGTGTCTTTAAAATAATCAATGTAGAGCTTTGCATAATGGTGGTATTCTCCAAGAAAATAAGATCTTCTGTATCATCATCTTCAATATCAAAGAACAGTTATGAGATATCCCTGTTGTTGATAGTAGCTGGCTAAATTGAATATACACTGAATATATTTTCAGTGCATCTTTTCCTTCTGTCTCATGAGAATAGCAAATTGCATATTTTATGTTCAGAAGCTTCAGTGTTTGTGATTTCTGTTTCTTTAGTGTCAGTCCTGCTGCACACAGATTGTTCACCAGAGGTGTAGTTAGTAAAATATTTCAATAGCTGGGGTCACTGGCAGATAGTTCATCTCTGTTTTACAGATACTTAAGGGAGAGAGACCTGTGAGAGGGTGGAAGAGAAGCGTCTGCAGTACAGAGAAGCTGGGATTTGAAGAAGGGAAATGCAAGCATGTGTAATGGCTGAGAAGAGTACAGGGTAACCTGCGGACAGTAAAAAAGCTACAGGGGAAACGCAGGGGGAAGAATAAAGTTCAACAGTCATTGGACCTTGGATTATTATTTTACTGTAGGCTAGTGGTACAGTATGGCCAGATAAGGGAGCTGTCTGTAGCTGAAAATTTTTAGTCCTGAACAGGGCTGAATGTCACATACTCTTACAGTACCTGCTATCTTGCATCTGTTACAGACACACTTTTTAAAAATACCCTGTGCCTCCTAGTTAAATTAAGAAGAGGTCGGGCAGGAATTACTTCAACAGTGGGGAAGTTTGTGCCCAAAACCCATGTCAGGATCCATTTTGTATCAGGACTGGGACTATTCCAAGGTGCTTCAAAAGTTATCCACAGAGATTGAGCCTTTTGTTCTTTCTTTCTCCTTGCATTCTGTTATTTTTGTTCATGGCATTGTGTAATGTCTGTCTTGTGACTCGTGCCTTATCTGACATCTTCCTAAATGGGACTAAAACAGGCATGGCTGACCTGATAATAAATTGGACAAGCTAGTAATGAATGCTACTTGTGTGGGAAGTGAGATCAAGATTGTTTGTGTAAGACTGAGTTATGATACCTCAGAGAATGCCCCTCAAATCTAAACACTGGGGAGAAAGCCATGTCAGGATGGATATATGGCTGACAGCATACCTGGGACTTCTCTGCTGTTTGGCTGCCATTGAGAGTGCTTGCAAAAAAACCAGAACCAAGTTGTGGTCTGAATACTGGTTTTAAACCTTTCTACTGCTATGTTGGTAGTATATTTCTTTTCTGAGAGAGAATTTTTTATAAAGCCTAAAATTGTACAATTGTAATAAAAAAGTGAAAAAAATTTTGAATGAAGACACATTTTACTTCTGAGTTGTTGCAATAAACCTATATCTATGCTGATTTCTGTGCAGTAATGGTTATTAAAGACATAGTACAAATCTCTATGTGATGTGTACTCTTCTCTGTGCAATCCTAATTTAGGTCTAACACAGGAGTGGTTTTTTTTGGTATGTGAAATTAGCGACAGGTAGATTTTAAAAATTTTTGCTTTGCTTGAATAAGGTTGTGTTATTGCATGACTTAGTGACCTTTCTTGGCATGAATTCACCATTTCTTCAAATAATTAGTGCTCTTTTACGAAAAACAACAACAAAGTTCACTCTTCACTGATTTGAGGGACCTGCCTTGTCTCCCAGTGTTTTCAACAGACGTCATTATTGGAGAATGCAACTTTAAAAAGATGTTTGGTTTTTTTTCTTTGAATGTGCATAATTTTGTATCCTAGCACTCTCTTTTTTATTTTTTTGATGCATACTCACAGTTTATAAATCAGTACAAGATGATGTATTGCGCTTCTGAAACTTTACATTAACCTATGGTGCTTGGTGGTTATCAGCCTTGAAGGCAGCAGATTTCTTTTTCTGCATGTATTTTGCGATGATGCCTCTGTAGCTTTGCACTGCAGTTGTGGCCTAGTGATGCCCTGCTGTCTTAAAAGCTTTTCTTCTCTAAATATTTAATTTGAGACAAGCTAATTTAGGAAACTTGTGCCACTGGCATTGCTACTGAAATTGGCGTAATGTGGAAGTCAGTTTAATGAGCCGGAAGACAAGAACTTAGGTCTGGGTTTGCTTGTATTACGTGCATGCAACAGCTGCTCACCTGTCAGGAGATACCTTATATTCAAATCACTGAGACCTACCAGTTCCAATGTAGCAGAAAGCAATTGAAGTTAGTTTAGCAGTGACCCACACAGTGAAAATACTATCCTTCATCTCTTTAACAGTAATTTTTTAATAGAAAAATGGTAGTATATGTGTGCAGTCTAAGGATGTATTTATGTATTTACACATTTTTTTTACATGTAGATATAAACCAAAGGAAAGTCCTGAGCAATTGCTACAGCAATGAGTAATAATTCTGTCTCATATTGTATAAAACGTTACATGATTTGGTATGCTGCATTTCTGTGCATAGTGTTCTACTGGACTCTTTACTGGGAACAGAGTCTGAAGCCTAAATACAAATTTGTGGTATGTTTTCTACAACAATCAGCATGCTTTTCATCAAAAGAGTATTCATCTGTGCAGATGGGTTTTATCACAGATTACCACAAACTGCTGTTGCCTTCACAGCATTGGTCAAGATTTTGTTTCTGTAGGGGAACGGCTTGATCTTTTCCCTTAATGGTAATTGATTTAGGAATGCAGATACATTGCTTATCATTTTCAAATGCAAACTTCACTTAAAAATTTCTAACTTAAGTTTTAGAGTATTTACATATTCTGCAAGATGATTTAGGCATTTGCTTTCTTTTTTGCCCAGAAAATCAACTGTCTAGCCACTGCATTTTCTAAACAGATAAACTGTTCGTGTAGTAATTTTGCACTAATGATCACTTTAAATTTAGATCTTTCCAATTTGCTTTCTCTACCAAAAGATTCTTAAACTTCCCTGAGCTTTATTCTGATGCTGATGTATCCTACTCTTGTTTTAGGCAGACATCATCTAAAACATGCAGTCTGGTAGGACGTACAAAATCGGTATTTTACCATATCTCTTCATGTATACTAATGTTTCCACTAGTCAAACAGTTCTTATAATACAGAAATCTCGGTAGTCCTAAGAACAGGGCTGAAGTCCATAAACACAGCTCGAAAAAGGACATGAAATGGTCACTATGGCTTGGACGGGTGTACTCTTCACTGGGTAAAAAACTGGCTGCATGGCCGGGCCCAAAGAGTGGTGGTGAATGGAGTTAAATCCAGTTGGTGTCCAGTCACAATTGGTGTCCCCCAGGGCTCAGTATTGGGGCCAGTTCTGTTTAATATCTTTATCAATGATCTGGACGAGGGGATCTAGTGCACCCTCAGTAAGTTTGCAGATGATACCACATTGGGCAGGAGCGTTGATCTGCTTGAGGGTAGAAAGGCTCTACAGAGGGATCTGGACAGGCTGGATCAGTGAGCTGAGGCCAATGGTAGGAGGTTCAACAAGGCCAAGTGCCGGGTCCTGCACTTGGGTCAAAACAACCCCATGAAGTGCTGCAGGCTTGGGGAAGAGTGGCTGGAAAGCTGCCTGGGGGAAAAGGACCTGGGGGTGTTGGTCAACAGCCAGCTGAGTATGAGCCAGCAGTGTGTCCAGGTGGCCAAGAAGGCCAATAGCATTGTGGTTTGTATCAGAAATAGTGTGGCCAGCAGAACTAGGGAAGTGATCGTCCCCCTGTACTCGGCACTGGTGAGGCTGCACCTTGAGTACCGCGTTCAGTTTTGGGCCCCTCACTCCAAGAAAGACATTGAGGTGTTGGAAGGCATCCAAAGAAAAGCAATGAAACTGGTGAAGGGTCTTGGGCACAAGTCTTATGAGGAGCAGCTGAGGGAACTGGGGTTGTTTAGCCTGGAGAAAATGAGGCTGAGGGGAGGCCTTATCGCTCCCTGCAACTACCTGAAAGGAGGTTGTAGAGAGGTGGGGGTCGGTCTCTTCTCTCAAGTAACAAGTGATAGGACAAGAGGAAATGCTAGGTCCCTGATAAAGATGATGAACAATTGATGAGATTCCAGGGCAGACCCTTGAGGAACCCCAGTTGCTATCAGTTTACAGGTAGAGTATGAACCATTAGCCGTGACCCTGTGAGACTGAAGATCCAGCCATTTTTTCATTCATCTACTTGTTCACGCAGATACTAGCATCTCAGCCTGGTTACTGGGATGCTCTCAAAAGCCTCATTAAAATTACTGTAGGTGACATGTGCTGTGCTTTCTTCATGCCCAGATTTAGTCATTCTGCCACAGACAGCTATCAGGTTGATTAGCCTTTGATAAATCCATGCTGACTGTTTCTAGTCACCTAGAAATGTGCCCAGAAATGGCTACTGAGAGGACTTGCTCTATGATTTTCTTAATGACTAAAATGAGTCTGTGGTTCCCTGGATCTGCCGCCTTGTCCTGCCTGGAGATGGGTGTAATATTTGCACTACTTCTGCACCAAGGGGTTCTCCTCCAGTCTCCATGACCTTTCCAAAATGATAGAGCGCACCAGCTTGCTCAGCAGCCATTGATGCAGCCCATCTGGTCACATGGATTCATAGTAATCACATTTTCTCAAGAGAGCCCTGACTTACTCCTCTTCCACTCCCAGTAGCTCCTCTCCTCTTTGAATGGAATGAAGAATGGAAGAAATTACTGGTGAACACCAAGGCAATGAATGGACCAAGTATCTTGGCCTTATCTGCACCCCTTACAGTAATTCCTCCCCCATTCAGCAAGGGGCCCCCATTTGTCTCGTTTATTCTTTTAATAGTGATAGAAGTTCTTCCTGCATCTCTTGGTGTCCCTTGCCAGTTCTGGCTCCAGCTGAGCTTTCAAGTTTTTCTGCATTGTCCCTGCGTACCCAGGCAAGGTTCCTATATTCCTTCTCTGCAGCCTGTCATTGCTGCCATCTCCTGTGTACAGCACTGAAGCTCAGCCATGAGTGCCCCGCGTAGCCAAGCTGATCTCTTGACGTGTTTGCCTGTTCTCCTGAGTATGGAGACCATACTTGTGCTCAGACGTGGCTGCTCTTCAAGGCCTGCCAGGCTTGCTGCAATCCTTTGCCTTCCTTTACCACCTCCGTGGGACCACTTCTACCATTTACCTGAGCAAGCTTAGGTCACTTGCTCTCCACAGCACTGTGCTATGCTCTGTTGATAAGCCAGCTTTCCCAGAGGTAGCTGGATAGCTTTGATGTGGGGCTGCATTATGCAGTACAGACACACACATGTACCTCAGCAGTGTCAAACAAGACATGTTTGACACTAATAAAAATTCTGCAGCTTTGTCAACATCCTTAACATCAGCAAGTTTTGTTGCCTCTGTTGGTAAAAGTATTTCCATCCAGTAATTAGTATATAGAATTGAAGACAAAACATGAGAGCAGGATGTCTAACACCAAAGTTTCACTTGCTGACTTAGTCCTTAAAAAAGTTTACACATACCACCTTGGGTAAAACCCAGCGATCCTATGCACTTCATTGGTGCATTTGTCTAAAATCTCCACAAAGCAGCAAAACCTGTCTGAAAACCTTCACTGTTTTCTCCATTGGAAAGACTGACAGAAGTAAGGGAAAATTACAATTCTGCTGTGAATAACCAGGACTTATTTTATCCTTTGTAAAAGCTGGTGATTTAAAAGCAAAACCTTTTATTAGGTGAAGCAGACTACCATAAAGTAATTCAAACATCTCCTTACAGTGCAATCGAAATACATAGTTTATAACTTGTGGTTACATACAAAAGAAAAGTAGATTTGCTGTGTTTTAGCAGCAGCAAGCTCTGTAATGAGGGCCAGAATGCCTTTGTCTGAGTAAGCACAGTTGATCATTTAACTTCTCAAGAGCTACAGATGAATAGGTTTTTAATGGGTAATTGAATTAAGAAAGTTCACGGGTCATGAAGAATTTTCCTTGATATTTTTGCTGTGCAAACAAATTGTTTGTCTCTTGTGTACTTATTTACTGTAGCTCTTTCTGGTACCTTTTTAAGTGGGAATCACCCAGTGAAACCTCACTGGTGCCAAGGTAAGTCAAACCAGGCCTGGTGGTTTTTGATTTACACATATGGAGGGATTCACACATTCTGCATTTGTAATGTTATCTTCTACCCTTTTTACCTTACTTTGTAACCTGCTCATATTAACTGCTGACTTAGTTCTCAGTGCTGTCAATATTGTGGTAGAAAAGGGATTGGGGAACCGACTTGTCACCAGCCTTCAGAGCAAGGTATCTTCCATAGGGTCTGTTAAAAACACGACATACCTAGAAACTCTGTAAGGCCCAAAGTCATCAAATGAGGAAGAGTATGATTTTCTTGCCCTCTGCAGATTTTTGAGATTACAGAAAATTTCCTAACTTGCGTGATGCAGAAAACAGTTCTGAGGTAGCAGAGAATTTCTGTGGAAAAAGCTGAGAGCAGCCTACTTAAATATGTACTGTTCTGTTCACACACATTTCTCCTGTGAACTGGATGATCTTAATCTCTCCTTTTGGACCTCCTCCACTTTGTGTGAGTTCCTTCTTCTCCCCTTCGCTAGCCTCCAAATGTTAATTTGTCCAAGCATAACTTTTTTATGGAATGGCTAAGGCTGTGAGATGTCAGAGACCCACATTTTAGTCACTTCTGTAAAAGAGACTCTCTGAGTGAGTTTACAGCGTCACTTGTTATGTCCAGTTTTGAACAGAATATCTGCCCTGGCATGGAGAAAACATTTCTCAGGTCATAGTGAAACTGGTAGAATCCTGTAAAAAAGTCTTTTTGGCCAATTGGCATTATCTGTCAAACTGTTTGAGAAATTCCTAAACATCTCTAAATTTACTGTATACGTACTGGCAATTACTATTTCTGGTTATCATTCACATGCCCTAAACTATAAAAATCTTTCTGCAGTTAATAAAGGCGTTGATTTTGTGGGCTCCCAAATGTCTTTACAAAGGGCATCTGAATGATCAGAGGCCATTATGTAGAAGAGATTCCAGGGAAGAACAAGACATTGTCATGCTGTATCATTTGAGCTGTTTAAACAGAGCTTGGATCAGTCATCTCCTTGATCGTCTCGCACGAGATGCCCAGTGTCACAATAGCTTCAGTTTTATTGCTTTTGTCTGCAGCTTGTAGGAGGCTATAAAGCTCATGAGTAATGAGGAATGTGAGACCTTTTTAGCTTTTAGGATTATCCTTGGGCAGTTTGATGCTAGAAAAGTTTCTCTGCATTTTGCCTGTCAAAATGAAGGTATACATCTCCTCAGCACAAGTGCCTAGGGAGTGTCAAGCCTAGGGAGTGTCTTGATAGATTGAACTAGCATGATGATGTATACTCTGCATAAAAATAGTCTTGTCTTTACTCAGGCAGACTTACAGCTCAAATACGCAAGAGAGAGGAAAGTTGAGGAAAAAGTTGATGTCACTCTTCACACGAAGATCAGTGACATAGAAACATTAGCAGCCTCATTTCAAGAAATGGCTAGGTCTGTCAGCCTGTGTGGTTAGTGCATCTAGTCCCAATCCTGCAGTCTTTTAGAGGTACAATTTCTCTGAATTTTAAATAGGAAATTTTCCTGTGTCAGGACAGCAAAATGGGAACTTTCAATTGTTTTGTTCTGGTTTATTTTTCCAGCTTCAAGTTTTATGGTGATTGTAAAATTTATTGTTGATAAGCTATTCAGGGCATAATGTCCTTATTTTAAACTAGCTTTCTTCCCACCATATAAGAGAAGAAAACACTCATTTGCAATTCTAACCGTTCATTTTGCTCTGTTTGACAGAAGCAGCTTCATATGTTAAAGGAAAAGCGAACTGGAAAAAACCCAAGTTCACAAAAGAATGTTATGCAGCAAATAAAAATTAGAAACTTATCATTTACTCCTAAAGATAAGTACAATGTTTGTTATAAGAGCAAATTACATGCTCTTTTGCACTAAGCACAGTAATTCTTTCTTCAGTTCCCTCAGTAATTAAAAGTAGCATTATCCCTCAGAGTGGCTGTGCTGTGGTAAGATAAGCTTGAGAATGAAATGGAAACTGTAAAGCAGCAAAGGCTTCTCATCCCCTCACTTTCTGCTAAATAAAATAGGTCATTGGTCATGACAGTGGAGTGCACTGCCAGGTTATCTCAGCAAAGGACTCCAGTTGTTCTGATGCTGAAACTGTAAAAATACAAAGTCAGGGTGGCCTGTGGCGGAACTGATGCATGAACAGATTCTAGTGTGGTATGTGGTGATCGGAAATGAAAGCAAATGGTTGGGTGGCCACCAGGGCATGAGGGCTTGTAATGATTTTTCTGACAGCTCTACCACTAGACACTGCCACATGTTCGTGGTGAAGAACAGAAGATGATGTATAGCTGGGGGTAGCCTTTCATCCCGTAGAAAGAAGACTTTGGCCTATACATTTTTGGCATCTTTAAAAGGAGATGCTGTTGGCCTTGGTTTTCTTAATCCCCACCTCCCTGTCATGCTGTAGCCTTTCAGAAGCGTAGTGGCAGTACTGGTAGTCTGATTGAACATTTCTGTGGTGCTGTAAGGCAGTCTTCTCCAGGCTTCTGTTTCCCCACCACTGCTAAGGCCACAGCTTTCTTTCCCGTGTGGCTCTTTTGAAAGTCCTAACACAGACAAGATTCAATGGGTCACAGCCCACCTTGTCATGTCCCACATAATGGTAATGGAGAACCTAAAGCTTGAAGGATAAGAAGTGGATAGTAAGTGTTGAGAGCACCTCTAGTATATGTACCCATGCAATTTTTTTTTAATCTGCCCTGATTTGTCGGATTGCATATACCAAGCTTATTTTCAGTGTTGCTTCTGTGTGGCGTTCTTTTGGCTTTTGAAAAGTGCTGCTAAATTTGCATGTCAAGAATCTTCTTTTTGTAGCTCTTGTTTAGCATTTGTCAATGCTTATGTTGGCATAGGGTGGCTGGCATATGAGATTATCAGATCATAAACAGAAGGCAGAACATGACTGATTTGTAGATCCAATCATAGCTCATGCATACTTTAAGGAGAAGATATAAAAAGTATTTATTCTTCTGGGTATTATTTCGCACAGTAGCTAAGGAACTGGGACACAGAAAATGTTATTCACAGGTTCATGCATATTCACAGCGTGGCTTATTTATTGTCCACCAGTTTACACAACTTCAAAGTGAGTGACACAGTCAGCATAAATGAAGTATGAAAAATGAGAAATTGCAAAAGCCATTATGTCTTGTCTGTCTCCATACTCCTTATACTCAGTTCAGGATACTTTTCAACCACTAAAATCTTCGGTTTTGCATTGCCATAAGCTCATTGTGAAAGAGAGAAATACTAACATTTACATGTCTACATTTATATATGTATATTATATGTATTTGTATTTTTTTATTATTAAGAAAACCCCAACAAAACTTCACCTGTACTCATATGTATTGTAATGCCTGTATTAGGATGTGACTACATGATGAACAACTCTGCAGCAAATTTCACACCAAATTATTGTTGGCAATACAGAAGCTCAAGACAGAACTAGTTCTTTATTCTTAAGAAGAAGGAACAAATTTTCTTTGTTTGGATACTGTAATGCCATTATCCTGTAGAGCTAAGTATTAAGGATGGTTCACCTAGGGAACAGTTGTCATACTGTCATGGTGCTTGCTGGCATTGGATTTTGTGTAAATAATTTCTGACCTTCCACATTTTAATTTAATTTAGAGGATCAAAATGCTTTCATTTGCATATTTAGGATGTTCATAGTTAAAGCGTAGCTATGTTTACACTCATTCCCTCTTGCCCACCTCCCATGTGCAACGGTAGGTGTAATTCAGCATGCCACAAAGCTACTGCTTTCTTAAATTCCAGAAGCTGTCTATCAAGTCTAAGTTGTCGTTACTGTATCTTATCTAACAAAAAAGAAGCGTTAAACTGGTTGAGTTCCACCTTTGCTGACTGTATTGCGAGTCTAGGTGTAGGTAGGTCGCCTGGCTTTGCATAGTGGAAACCTCTTCTGAGCATTGTTCCAATTGGCAGCAGCGTACTGCCAGCATTTGAAGGCCTTCTGGAGCCAGCGTACTTCTAGCTGTAAAGGAGGTGTTTTTGCAAAACACTCCCTAGAGTAGGCAAAGCTTTTATGTATTCTTATTAATCAGTTAAAATGGTGCTTAAAGCAAAGAGACTAATAGCTTTAACTGTGGACTACTGCACTATAGTTGTTAAGTACTGACTGAATTATATTGTATCAAACAACAGCTGATAGATACTACTGAAATGCAAAACCGTTGCAAGGCTGACATTTCTTTAAAACTGGATGTTTATTTCAAAATGTCTAACATTGCTGTTTGCTTTTCAGATGGTATTTCTGAAATCTGGTTAGTATGACGTTAGCAACTCCAGTTATTTTTTGTTAACTTAAGAGACTGAAGAACTCCAGGAAAAAGTATTTTAAGGATAGGTGGCTTATGAGGAGAACCTTGACCTCAAAAACCTGTAAAGCCAGTGGCATAACAGAGACCCACCCACGTGTGATCAGAAGTGGTGTCTGAAGCTGTCTGTAGGGATACACTATCAGTTGTAATACAGGGTTTCCTTTTTTTCTGGCTTTCTAGAAGGCTCTGATGATGTGAGTTAAAAATATTTTTTAGAACTATGTGACTGTGACACACCATCATAAGCAGGTAACAGTGAAAAATCTGTGCTCTTCAGAGTCTCAATAACCTGCAGGTGGTACTGTGATGAATGCCAGGAGCTTCTGCCCGTCACTGAATGTTTTGTGCAGGCTGGTCGAGGTTCTTTTCTAGATTTGAAGGTGCATTGAGACAACTCAAGACTAACAAATCAAGTTTGTTTCAAGCCAACCACCTCTGTGTGTAATTTCTACTTGTGTGTTGCCTTTGGAAACTAATTCAAACACAGTATTTTAAAGCAAGTAACAACAGTGTAAATGATTTAGGATTTCTCAGGAATTACTTTTTACCTCAGAGTGAGTACACTGCTAAGCAGCTTACAAGGCAGAGTAAGGCAGTGAAGTATTTACCAGCATTTCTATCTCTTTGTTTCTTTCACAATCAACTACAGGTTTGAAGGTTGTGAAAGAATACAGAGCCCAACATAGTCTTCCCACCACTCCCCCCAAGATAAAACAGCTTGGGTATAATTAATGTTAGTGGCATAGCTGTCTACACAATGGACAGTAACTCTGAACACGTGGGTAATTAGGCTAATTAGTCTCATTAACTAATTACATCAAGAGGCTACTGCTGTATTTTTATTCGTGGTTGTGATGTTTGAATTTAGACATTTGAAAATCTCACCTAGCCTGTATCTTTTGTTATTTTTTGCTTTACACCACCACAGAATACCTTGTGGTAAATGTTGTATTGAATATAAATGTTCTACTAAATATAATTAGCAGATTGACACTAAGGATCATACATGCTTTAATATCCCATGCAGACTGCAAGATATGTACATCCTAAAATTCAAGACAAATTTTAATACTTGCCAGTGTGCAAAATATGGGGAGGAGGGAGAGAAGAAAAGGTGTTATTTTATCCTGTAGTGTAAGGTGATTGTTTTTAAAAACATTTTCCATTAGATTATTACAAATGGAAGAGAAATCCTGGACATTTAAAAGCTTTATTTTACATGTCCCTTACATCTCGTTCTGTAAACTATGCGGATACGTTTTCATGAAATGTGGTACCTCTGGGATAGAACCTGGCACAAAACAGATCAGCGCCTGTTGACACAATATAAATGTCTTTAAGAAAACAGACGAAAGAAGAGGAGATGAGTTTTTCACCGACAGGGGCAGCATAGAGCATCCGTTAGGATAATAGTGTCATAAAATGGAAGCTGATTTGTGTATGTTACACTAACCAAAGATCATGTCTCCTTTATATTCTGCTTTCCTGGCACTTTTCACATCCCCTCTCTCCTCCTGCCAGGTAGTATTCTTCTGCAGGTAGCAGGTAGTAACCTCCATGTGTTTTACACAAGCTGGAAAGTCCCTGTGCACGTGGCAAGGACTGTATTGCGTGCTTTATGATAGCTATGTACCGCAAAATAAATTCAGTCCAGAGAAAATAGATGTCAGTGAGATGGCTGTGGTTGTGCAAGCAGGATTTGTGGGAGTGGGCCACAAGGGCTGCCTTTCCACATCTGTCAAAGACAGATGTGGTCTGTCTAAATGGGATGATACAGGTTTAAACTATTGCTATGTAACTGCACTTGACATGAATATGCAAATGCCTTTCTAAAAAGGTACTCAGGATCGCCCTTCACCTGCATTAACCTGCTGAAAGAATGAGGTGGGGTTTTAGTACCAAGTAGTATATTCCCGTGCATACATTTCTGCACTCTAATCTGTGAATATTACTTCCTTTATATAGCCATGGGTTTATTTCATAGTGCGCTGTCTAAAAGGTGATTGCCCTTTTTTCAGATGAGACATGCCTATGGTGTGATGTAGGAAGGATGAAATGTCAGCATTTATAAAGTCTTCCCTTTATTTTTTATGGAGGCCTCAGTATTGTTCAGACTTATCTTTCAAAGTAGTCTATGCACATGTGCACGTGCACATTGGAATCTACCTTCCCTGTTTCGTTTTCTGGATGGGCTAATGCAGTGTGAAAATGCTTTCATTAGCAATAGCAGACTTGCAGAGAACTTTGAGACACTGAGGGCAGGGAGGGAGCAAACAATGGATTAACTCTGAGAAGGCAATTCAGCAAAGAATCTGTTATCACTTTTCATACCTCTGTATTAAGTAAGAAATGTAAGCAGGTCCACTTTTTCAGCTTCCTAATCTGTTTTTAAAATTCAAGGGCTGTAAACGAGCCCACACAGACAGTTCATGAAGACTGGTATTTTTAGGAGAAGTTAATAGGATCTAATAGCTTTATAAAACTGAACTTATTCATTGCAATAGTTTATTCTCATATGATATTAAAATTACAGGGGATATAACCTGGCAAAAAGCTGCAACTGAGTTTGCACTTTCAGAGGAGCATTTTTCTTTTTTGTGAAACTTCAGGTATCTATGCAATTTGATCCACGGTGGCTTGGAGCTTCAGCTCCTGGAAAAGACTGAAAGACTGACTGTAAAAAACGGTAAAAGACTGTAAATATCTTGAGATAGTCAAAGGTGTAAATATTCACAATTTTTGAGCTAGCCACAGGTCCTTTTACCAAGCCGAACATTCTTTTCTATTACCTCTTCATCTGGATTCCACCATTCAAACAAATTGTGAGGTAACATTAGTAAAAAATGCCTATTTAATTGTTATCTCCCAAAAATCTCTGTATCCCTCCTGGTAATATGACACTGCTTTGTAAGTTAGGTAAAAACCTAGTTTTTATTTTCCTTTGCCACAGCAGCCTTCTTAGAGCATTGATATCTCGAATACCAGCTAGAACCCTAGACACATATTATTACTGCATCTAAAGCAGACTTTGTTGTGTTGAATCATGTTGCATTATGATCAGTCCTGACAGTGGTCATGAGCCAGTTAGTGAGATCATTGCTATAGTGTAATTTGTTTCCAGGGGGATTTTATGATCATTTTTCTCATTTCTTTGATACCTCTTAAAATTTCCAAGTAAGTATCAGAGAGTAGCACGCTCCACTGTTCTTTTGCTTAATGCAGGTATGTTTATGTAACCTCTCAGATTTCGTGGGGTGGTGCTGGTGAATTGCAGCAGTGTTAAGGTCTGAGCTGAGTCTTGGGTCTCTTGTTTGTTTATGCAGGTTTTGTTTCCTTACATTTTAAAATGTCCTTTGTCACTAGTAGCTGATACATACAGCGGTGAAAGGAGGAAAACTATCGTCTTCAAATTTAAACACTAATCCCCCTAGGGCTATGGCTATGCATTAATTTTGGCAGGAAGGACCTGCGTCCTCCTCCCCACCGGTGACTCTGACAGAATCCCCTTGCTGACCTTGCTGCAGCTGCAGAAGCAGAGCTGAATCTGCTCCTCGCCATTGCGTTGTGCAGTGTGCTCGTACACAGTACAGCATCAGGCTAAGTGGTGCTGTCCATCATTTTTTTTCATGTATCTGGATATGCTTCATCCAGTCCTAACTCATCCAGTTCCCTTTCTCTTTTCCCTTTTCATTTGTGTACATCTCAGAAGCACAAAAAGGCACACCAGGGCATCACCCCAGTAATACCCAGAGCTTATCTGAGCGTTACTGTTGTACTGTAGTGCTCTCCTGCCCCTGATAACAGGCCGGTGCTTTGGCACATATTGCTCTTACACAGTGAGTGTGAGGCACGGGACATGAATTTAAGGAAAGGGCATTCAGCTTAATTTATGTAGTGCTCATGTAAAAAAGCAGATCTTGGCAATTTCTAAATGTGCTGCTATCAAACTGAAAGTGGTAGATGGCTTTGTGTTGCTCTGGATGTAATTATTAAATTATCAACACTGCCAACAGCATAAGAAAATCTACAAATAGTTTGGACTGGCATTTTGTTATGCTGTACAGACTGCAGCCTTTCAGACATTGTGGCAATAGGAACACCAGAAATAAAATGTACATCAGTACCTCCAACAGCTTATAGACATGCTTTCACTCACAGACTCCCTTTAATGTCTTGTCTTTGGCAGATAACAATTAATTCACTGACCGATTCCAGCAAATGCACTTTCAAATGTAGACGGGACGAGTTCACAATAGTGCAGTTTGTACAGCTGTTAAATTGATGAATTGTATTTAAGCCATGTTTTGTTCTCTTGGCCTCTAACAGCTTCTGAATGTTCCCGGCATTCTCACATTTCCAGATGTTAAGAACTAGGCTGACTTTCACCCAGCAGAAGGCATGCAGGCTGGTGTAAATTATGTAGAGTTATAAAATATGCCTTAAATCGGATTTAATTGCTGTAAATTTCTCATACTGTTATTTTGCCTTTTTTTTTTGGCCTGAGTATGTCCTATTTATTTCTGCTAAACTTTAATTCATTCCTGTACTGAAAGAAATTACAACACCCCCAAAGCTTTAATACTCTGTAAAAATGAGCAGTTGATTTGCCTAACAGTCACATGTAGTAGAGTCTGCTTTACCAATCAACAGCACATCGTTGCATTACTGCTTGCATAATACTGATCAGATATTTGGACTCCATGTTTCATGGATATCTTAGCAAGGAGTAGATTATGCCCTAGCACTCTTCGCCTACTATGCCTGCATATGAAATACTGTAGTGTTTTTCAAAGTTGATGTTTAGCGCACGCAAGTTAGCTGGATCAGCAGCCAAGACTAAATGTTACTCTCCATGAGGACTGAATGTGAACTCTGCCTCCTAGCTGGCAGCTTAAACCACTGCTGCAGGAAACTCAGTTTTGTGCTGAAATGGGGCAGGTGAGCTCAAGCAGTCCGGTGACGTGGTGTAAGAAACCACGGGATGGTTTAAGCCACCTCTCACCTGTATCCAGATTGGGTCTACTATGTGGTGAGGTATGCACGTGCTAAGTAAGGCAGTGGGAGGGAAGAGATCGTTGTTTCTGCTGAACTTAGAAGATACGTGGATGCAGCAAGCACGTGTTAATGTATGTAGTTGATATAAGATGGATCATGATCCATAAACATGCTGTACCGGGGCTCCAGATTAGGATGCTAGCTGGATGGATAAATGCTCTGTGTTCTCTTTCCCTCTTTTTCTACTCTGAGTACTGTCATACACCTCTGTATATGGTTTTAAGATCCACAGCTCACCTTCCTGAAAGTGCAGCAATAAAATTTAAAGCTGCAATTCTATCCACTCAGAGGAAGCGTCTTCTCCTTAAAACTTCATAAAAATTGCTTTGGAGACATGAGAGAAGTATGAAAATTTGAATGAATCTGTAATTTCATGGTTTATACTCTGCTCCTATAATACAAAGCCATTATTTATTTACGGTAACGCAGCTGATAGGTCAGGAGCTGGCAACTGATAGCATTGCAGATGAGAAAGCTGGTGCTGTGCATGTCTCTAGGCAAGAAATCTGAGAACCCCCAAAACTGTTAGTGGTCTTGTATTAGTTTTGCTTCTCTCTCAAAGTTTCCTTCTCACCACCCAGCTGAGAGAGCCATTTACATTGAAGAAACACTCAGGCAGCTACCAAATTTTTTGGCACTCTAGGAAATAGAGCACAGATGTCCTTTTTCTCTGTGGCAGTGCAGTGTAGGGCAGGGCTCCCACTACTGCTGTGTGGAGAACTCGTAATGATTGTGGGTCTAAATCCAGATCCCTTTGCGCAGAAGTAGAAAACTTGGGAGCATTTTATTCACAGGTCCACTGAAGGGACTGGGTCATGCTACTGCTGTCATCAGAAGCAGAAATCCCATGTGGGAATAGATAACATATGGGAATAGATTCTCTGCTCCTTTTCTGTACTGAAAAAAAAGCAGAGATTGGCACATCTTCTAGCTAATACAGCCATCTTTTTAATGCCAATTTCTTCTCTGTTTCTCATACTGATGACCTGCTGGGGACCAAGAGTGTTAAAAAAAGCACACAGTGTTCTGACTGTCCTCAGCTCTCTGGCAGCTTTTGAGCTTTTGCCAGCTTCTCTTTGCCAGCTCCTGAGGCCACTCTAAACTGCAAAGGTGCTGGGGTTGTGACCAGCTTTCTGGCTCAACTTAAACTTTGCAGAGAACCGGCCTCCTAAAGTCTGTGTTTGGTAAACATACAAAATTTCAGTAATAAGTTTAAATGCATGAAATAATAGATTCTCTTGGTTACTGTGGATGCACTGCAGTGTCTCAGCTGTCAGCACACCTCTGTCATTGGAATGCATAATACTGATTTAAATTTTTGTCTGCCCCAGACTTACTTCATCTGTCATTGTGGGTGCCTCTATGCAGGGACTTTGCATACAGAGATACAGCGCAGGGCACTATTACACCAGTACTTCCTCAGCAGTTCTTCCCCTGCTCTCACCCTGCTTTGTTTCACTTATCAGTGGACAGCCTCCAATGTAATGCAGTGGCATTGCAGCAGAGGCTCTGCAGTAACTCCTGTCAGTGCAGAAGCTTGCGGCATACTTTCATACTGTGCGCTAGTGCTGAATTGTGTATGACTCCCCCTGTGATGCTGGAGTTGCAGGAATTCTGCAGTGTGGTCCTTGTTAGTAGCCATAAAGCAAAATGCAAGATCAGATTGGTCAAAGAAAGGATTGATCCAGACACTCTCTTCCCTCCCCTTTGACAGCTTTAGCTAAAAATGAAACAAAAAAAAAAAGGCAAATTAGGAATTGATTCTAAATGAGGAGAGTAAGAACACAGGGCAAGTTCACAATGTGTATTTCTTGCACTGCAACAATGCTGGGGGTTGGGATCCTGATCTCTTTTTATCCTTCTTGTGGAGAAATGGTTCCACTGAGCTATTTTGGTTTTGCTCCAGACCACTGGTGTTACTAGAGATCCTATCCCACAAAGAATTTCCTTCATGACTTGACAAGCTTTAGCAATGGTTTGTCTTTAGCATTGCCAATTCTTGTGTCTTATGTATGTCACATCTATAGCCAATTTCCCTGGCTTTCTGACCTGCCTTCAGACAGTTAGTAGAGCTTTTAACAGGGCTATGGGCCCTACTATTGGCAGCTGTGAGGACTAGCAAGGTCAACCTATTGTATATATATATAAAGGGTAGTTAGAAGATGTTTTGTGAGAGATGAAGGCAAGCCTTTCAGAGTCCAGTCATAGCCTTCCCTTTTCTTCTTGGGTTTCCAAAATTCAGTTCACTTACTGGTCTTTGAATAGTGCATTTTATTGTTGACATTCTGCCTCCAACAGCAGAGTCAAGGGAACTTTTAAGGTAGAATAAACCTACTCACCCTGTGGCTGATGTGGTGTTGTGGTGGAACAGGCCAGAGAACAAAGATTTATAGCAGGAAGAAAGTGATTTCAGTGCTATCAGGGGAGGGAGTATATTATTTCCTGATTAAATATATCTACTGAGTGACAGAAAGGAAAAGGAAAAGATGATTTCAGGCTTGTCTGGCAGATGCTTACCTTAACTACATCACGAATATTGCTGTTAGATGTGCCGCTGATGGCAAGCAGTGGCAGGTGCAAATTAATGCTCACAATTTTCCCATGTGGTAGGCAAGTGTATTTCTTCATTTTACCAAGAAGAAAGCAAAGCTTCAATGACATAATCAAAGTCTTAGTGCAAACATGAGATAAACAAAGAAGTTATCTGGAGACTTGGGTCTCTCATTTTTTCTCTTTCACCTTTCACACGTCCTCATGACCTCTTTCCAGCTTCTGTGGTAGCAGTGGTGTCAATGTGCTCCTCAGTTCTGAAAGGGAAGGCTCTTCTGCTGACAAGCTCCAGCTGGCATTGTGGACTGCCCCTGTAGCTGTTCCAGCTGAAGAAGAGAAATTTACTAATGAAATGTAAATGGGTATTACTGTATCTTAAAAGTATGTGAAGTTGGGATCCTGTTTCCGTTTTATGACTGAAGTGGCTTGTTCTACATTGTCATGCCATGTCCTGTTGACAGTCTCTATTTTGCGTAAGGTATTTACAAATTAAAAGGAAAATAGAATAAAATTCAAACAATTTTAAATGCAAGGGAGAGGGTGGTAAGCTTTCCTATCTTGTGTTATCTTTTGTGTTTAAAGAAAGTGTGGATTTTGTTCAGTTTCTCTAACAAATGAGTGCAGTGTAAGTGTAAGGCTAATCAGACACTTCTGGCTTCTGGTGAGATTTATCACATCTGTTGGGTTTCCTGAAGCTTTCCAAGACTAATGATATTGGATCATTTGGCTTGTAAATCAGGACATCACTCATCTAGATGGCTGTTCTAGAAATGCATGAGCAAGATGGCTCTACCTCAGTTGAAATCAGAAGTTAATTTCCTTTTCAGTACAGGATAAGGTGCTGTAAACCAACTCTGATATTTTTAAAGCCTCTTAATGTTTCTGAAGATAAGCTATCTCCAGATTAATCTGGAAAAGGCCCTTCTCTTCTTTTATGTTCTGATGTCAATTGGAGAAGGAGGAGAAGTCTACAAGACAGCTATTTTACATATGCTTTTGAGGTGGGTTTTTCTTTTCATCCTATTCTAATTTATCTGAAATCAGCAAAAAATCTCCTCTCTTGCTTACTGTTATTGCTGAGTGTGATTTGCCACAAGGAAGTATGCTTCATTATCTGCAGAGAATCAGGGCCATAGCCATAAATTTTAATTGAATATGTCACGTTTTCTGTGGTAACAAATTCTGATACCATAAATGCCAAACTATGCAGGATCAAACAGACAGGAAAATTAGCCTGCAAGTGGCAGTTTTGTCTTACTGTAGCATGTGAAGTGACAGAGAGAATAAAATAAAAAAATCTTGATTAGAGACTGTGCTTTTTATAGATGTTCTTTTTCAAATGTTTTATTCTTCTGAAAAGCCTACAGTGTTGGCAAACCTTCACCATGTGTACACAGACTTCTTCCCATTAAAATGACAGACTTCTTCCCATTAAAATGTGTATTTCTCACTACTTTCTTTTGCAAGTCAGCTATGTCTTCCTTGTGTTTGCAAAGCTAACAAAGCATCACAGCATTTTAGAGCCTGTTTGAAAATCTTTAACAAACCTGAAGATTCTTCTGTCGCTGTGCTTCCAGAACTTGAACATTTACAGTGACAAGCAAAATTCTCAAAGGATAAAAGTGCAAGGAAGAACTATAGAAACCTGTGGAACAGATACTAAGCAATCAGGAATAAGAAATCAGCAGAGTGATTTGCATTTAGTAAGCATGAGCTACAGAGAGCATTATTTTTCTCCATCATGAATTTGTAAGCTCCATTCATTACTGTTTCCTGTAGCTTTCATATTGAGAAAATGTTTGTTCCTACCAACCCGTCCACTGTGTGGCAATTTGATAGGACTGTAGTGTCAACAGCTTTCCTTTTAGGGATGGAGAAGTTATGCCATGGGAACCGAACTATGTGGTAGATAAGAAATATTGTGTAAGGACAATCTCCCAAATATATGAATGGGAAAACCAGTCCAGGATGGTGGTATGATAAAAGGTATCATAGAATCATGGCATGGTTAGAGTTGGAAGGGACCTTAAAGATCATCTAGTTCCTACCCCCCTGCCGTGGGCAGGGACACCTTCCACTAGACCAGGTTGCTCAATGCTGCATCCAACCTGGCCTTGAACACTTTCAGGGATGGGGCATCCACAGCTTCTCTGGGCAACATGTTCCAATGCCTCACCACCCTCATAGTGAAAAGTTTCTTCCTGATATCTAACTTAAATCTGCCCTCTTCCAGTTTGAAGCCATTACCCCTTGTTCTATCACTACATGGCCTTGTAAAAAGTCCCTCTCCAGTTTTCCTGTAGGCCTCCTTCAGGTACTGGAAGGCCACTATAAGGTGTCCCTGGAGCCATCTCTTCTCCAGACTGAACAATCCCAACTCTCTCAGCCTGCCCTCATAGGAGAGGTGCTCCAGCCCTCTGATCATCTTTGTGGCCTTCCTTTGGACGTGCTCTTATCACTGATATATTTATAGAAGTTTTTCTTGTTGCCCTTGATGTCCCTGGCCAGATTTAATTCTATCTGGGCTTTAGCTTGCCTAACCTGATCCCTGGTGGCTCGGTCAATTTCTCTGGATTCCTCCCAGGCTACCTGTCCTTGCATCCACCCTCTGTAGGCTTCCTTTTTGCTTTTGAGTGTGTCCAGGAGCTCCTTCTTCAACCATGCAGGCCTCCTGGCTTTTTTGCCTGACTTCTTCATTTTTGGGATGCATTGCTCCTGAGCTTGGAGGAGGCGATCCTTGAATACTAACCAGCTTCCTTTGGCTGCTCTCCCCTGCAGTGATTTATCCCATGATACCTTACCAAGCAGATCCCTCAAGAGGCCAAAGTCTACTTTCCTGAAGTCCAGGGTGGCGAGCTTGCTGCACGCCCCTTTCACTGCTCTAAGGATCTTGAACTCTGCCATTTCATGGTCACTACAGCCAAGGCTAACTTTGAGCTTGACATTCCCCACATACCCTTGTTGGTAAGGACAAGGTTAAGCATAGCTCCTCTCCTTGTTGGCTCCTCTACCACTTGGAGAAGGAAGTTGTCATCAATGCATTCCAAGAACTTCCTGGAATGCTTGTGCCCTGCTGTGTTGTCCCTGCAATAGATATCAGGATGGTTGAAGTCCCGCATGAGGACCAGGCCTTGTGAATGTGAGGCTGCTCCTATCTGTCCATAGAGGGCCTCATCCTCTCAGTCATCCTGGTCAGGTGGCCTGTAGCAGACCCCCACTATAATGTCACCTGCCCCTGCCCTCCCTTAATCCTAACTCATAAACTCTCAGTCAGCTCTTCATCCATCCCCAGGGGGAGTTCCATGCACTCCAGCTGGTCATTGATGTAGAGGGCAACACCCCCGCCTTGTTTTCCCTGCCTGTACTTCCTAAAGAGCCTGTATCCTTCTATTCCAATGTTCCAGTCATAGGAGCCATCCCACCATGTCTCTGTGATGCCAATGAGATCACAGCCCTGAAGGTGTGTGCAGGTCTCTAACTCCTCCTCTTTATTCCCCATGCTACCATGCATTTGCATAGAGACATTTGAGTTGGGTCCCTGTTGAAGCTGACTTGCTGACTGGAGTCGCTCCAGTGTTGTGCTGCTTTGGAGGTGGCATTCCTCTGAGGTGTTTTACCCGTGTTTCCCTGTCGGCTCCCATTATCTTAGGAGTTGCTGGCTCACGTCCATAAGACTTTGAGTGTTCTGCAGTGTACCCAGCACATCTTGGAGCAGCAGGCTGAGGGGCCTCGCTAGTGACCCATCCCTCAAACTTTGGTGTGTTGTCCCTTGGCTTGTCATGGGCAAGCCTGATAATACCCCCCTTCCCCATCAAGTCTAGTTTAAAGCTCTGTCAGTGAGCCCCTCTAGCTCGTGAGCAATGACCCTCTTCCCCCTTTGAGAAAGATGAACTCCATCTGACACCAGCAGGCCTGGTGCCATGTAGGCCATCCCATTCTCAAAAACCCAAAATTGTGGCAGTGACACCAGCCATGGAGCCATGTATTAACAGACTGAGTGTGTCTGTTTCTTCCAGTGTCATGGGCTGCAACTGGAAGGAGAGAAGAAAAAATAACCTGCACCCCAGATTCCCTTACTAACTATCCCAAAGCCCTGAAATCTCTTTTAATCACACTTGGACTACGTGTTGCGACTCCATCGCCACCCACATGGAAGAGCACCAGTGGGTAATAGTCTGAGGGCTGTAACAGGCTAAGAAGTCTCCTAGTGATGTCCCTAGTCTAGGCCCCAGGGAGGCAGCAGGCTTCCCTAGGAGAAGGGTCTGCCAGGCATATTGGACCTTCTGTTCCACTCAGAAGAGGGTTGCCTGCAACTACAACCTGTCTTTTCTTCCTCGTGGAGTTGGTCGTTATACGCAGGGTAGACCTTTCTGGTCCTGGCAACTCCTGTAGTGCAGTTGGACCGTCATCCACATCATCCATGGGCTGGCCCACCACATCCAGAGCATCATACCTATTGTACAGGGGCACCTGGGAAGGTGAGGTGGGCAAGGAGGGGGGTCGCTTACCACCCTTGGCATGGACTTGTCTCCATTCACGACTTTCCAGTAAGTCACCACCTTCAGCCTGGCAGGGGGAGGATATGGGGTCCCTTTGATCTTGGTTTCTTTTTTCTGGTAACTATCCCTGTTCCTCTCTTAGGGAGGTGAGAGCATGATTCCACCAGTCTATTTCTTTCCTGCACTTTCTGGTGCTCCTTAGCCTTTCTACCTCCTCTCTTAGCTCTGCCACCAGGCTGAGTAGATTGTCCACCTGGTCACACCTCACACAACTGTCTTCACTACTACTGTCCATTAGCAGTGTAAGGATGTGGCACTCCCTCCAGCCTGAGACCTGGGTGGCTGCGTGTTAACGTGGGAGCTCTGTTTGTGTTGCTACTTCTGCTCTGGCAAGTGCAGAAGATGTAGCTTTCTGCCAGGTGGAGACCATAGCTAAGCTCCCTTTCACCAGCTGAATTCACCTCTTGAGCCAGCAGAGAGTTTGCTGTGTGCTTCGAGTGAAAATGTTGCTGTGTTCCTTATTTGGAGCTATAAAGAGCCTGTTACTTTTTCACTTTTACTGTGGTCTGACTGCTTTGCAAACAGGGCATTCAGTTTGCATCATGGGCTGAGCCAGTGCGTTGTGGTGGTAATCTATTCAACGTTGGTTTTCTACTACTGTATAGAAGCAAAGCTGCCTTCTATTTATGCTGCCAAACTAGTATTTCATGAAATTAATACAGCTCCAGACTCAGGTGACTACTATTGTAGTTTAACGCTGATCTTGCTGCATTTTCAAGTTTGTGTAGTGGCATATCATACTGTGCAAGACTTTCTGGCAGCAGTTGTTTGAGCTGTGAGTTGTTCAGAAGGCACTCTAGTACAGTGCAGTGTCATAGCACTGAAGAACATAATTCTCATGGAATAGCTATCTAATGCACATTTGATTTACATTAGTATCTTGTGAGTAGTGGGAGATGACAGTGTCAGATTCATATCATTAGTTAGAAGACTGTTGTATGGGATATTGTACAATTGACCATCAGTATATTCTATAAAAGGCAGCTGGAATTTTCAGCATATTCATAGTGAGTGCGCAAGCATTTTTTTGTCTTGCACAACATGCTGCATCATGACACAACCATACCAAAAAAAAAAGGTTAATTGCACAACTATATGAAAAACAGAACAAATGGCTTCGTAACTAAAACCTAATAAGTTTTGTTGTTTCACATGAAATCCATCTACCAAACCGTGCTCCTGTCACTATGGTTTATATTCCAGATCCTGTCAGCATTTACCAAAAAAATGCCTTTTTAATATTATCTTCCAGGAAAAAAAATAGTTTTTTTTTCTCCTAAGTGTAGGATTCATGCCACTTTTGTTGTCCCTGCTGAAACCATACTGACCATCAGATGCTAAGTTAATATTCTGCTTGATTAGCAATGGGATCTTTATAAAATGGGAATTTGCTCTAAGGCACATAGCACTTGTTTTCAGTCATATAAAATATCGTGATCCTGACTGTAAAACATGACATTGTTAGGTGTAGAAAAGGTCTGTATATTTTTGATGCACAAAAATCATAGAATCATATCTTGAATCTGTACTTTTTCATGAAAATATGTTGATATTTTAATGATAATTTTACTGCAAAGGCTTTTTGAAGGCAAGATGGAATAGGTAATCAACATTAGAAAGAGAAGACACAGTCACAAAATAACTAAATAATGTTGGCTGTGGTATGAGATTAGGTCTTGATTCTTCCATATGACTGGACTAGAAGGACATGTAGTAGTACTGTTTTTAAAGACAACTTAAAGGGCCTAATTTTCATTCTGTTGTAAAGCAGGAACCCAAGTGTTGAAACCTCGACTCAAATGACATGGCAAGAGAGACTTTTGTTTTCTGGCTAGCTGTAGCTTTTAGCTGGCGATGTTTGTGACTGCTTCTGAATCTTTAGCACAAGAGCAGATCCTCAACTGATGTAAGCTGGCATAGCTTCATGACCTATGATAATCAAATCTGACAATCTTAGAGAATGGTGGAGTGGTAGCCTTAATGAAATGCTTTAACAGTTGATTTGGAGGACTGATGTAAACAAGCTGAAGAATATCTCTAAATTTAGTCAGTACAGTGATGACATAGATGTAGGCTCTGTTGCAAAAGCTTAGGCTGCCTTTCTCAGGCCCACTGCTCCCGTCTGACCTCTTTAGGTTATGGCCTTGCAAAGGGGGCTTAAAATCCTCTTCTGAGTAGATTTCCCCCTTCTGCCCTAAGGGGCAAGAACTGTTGAGGGCTTAATTTTTTAATTTTTTTTTTCTTAAATTTAAATCCTTAATTTGAGTTCTCATCTCCGACTGCTGTGTAGCTGTGGCGTTCAAGAAAAAAAAAACAGTATTTAAATTTTCAAGTGGGATTTTGGTTCATCTGCTCTTTTCCTGTGGTCTGCAAGTGCTTTTCCAATCCAGATTTTTGTCTGGATAGTGGAAGTGAAGGTACTTCCTTGAGGACCTATGATGTAACTACCTGAGAGAAGAGTCACCAAGCTCAAGAAGGGCTGAAGACTTCACAGCTCATGTCTCTCCTTTGACTCACTTCTGTTGTCTGTAACAGAGCTTTACCCAGGGCTTTACAAATGTATTTTCTACTTGGTACATAGTTTTGTTAGTCACCTTAAATGAGTGACTCATGATGGTGAATTGACAGTGGCCAAAAATGGAAAGCATGTTTAGAAGAGAGGGATGACCTGCCTTTTAGACTTAGCAGTGACCACTCCAGCAGACTCCAGAGCTGCACTATTAAAAGTATCATACATTCCTCAGCTACAGTAATGATGAATATGATGGTAAGGAGCAATGGCTATGGTTTGTAGATGTGAGATGGGATCTTTAGGGCATCTGTAGGGATGATAAGCCCTGTCCTTGCAAATCCTCAGCAACTATGAAAATATGTCAAAGTGATGAAAAGTAAAGCTACAACTGAAAAGGGCTGGAATATGAATTACCTTTGGGTACCTTGAACTTCAGTTATTCAAAATCTGTTTTGAATATTTAAGTACTGTCATATTTGCATACTGTTATTTTCAGGGACCTGAAATCTTTGTGGTAGAAAGCTCCTGTGCAGATTTTGCTCTATCATCTGCAGTAGGAGGTCCATTTACAGAAGATGCATTCATGGATTGGTGAAGAAAGCTCCTGGTCTTTTAGGCTTCCTTTGTTACCATTTTCCACAGAGACTGCAAATGAATAGCACCTTTTAGGACATTGCATCTGTCCCTCATCCACTGGAGTATTGCTCCTAACAGCAATGAGTTTAAAATCTGATTTTTTGTGGCACTTCACTAATCTCTGTAAGGCACAAGTTCAGTGATACAGACCACACAAACTCATCTGCGTTCAGATTAATGACAAGACAGTGTCTGCATGGATTTGCACATCTATTCTGTACAGGAAAAAAGGGATAAGTAAATTTCTTTGTTTTTTTCAGGATGTTTCATAATATTGATGTCCCATTGATGCACCATTTTGGGTACTAATTTGCAAGGAGCTGACAGAAAACAAACAGAGCTAATAGGCATTTTCTATTGCACAGATAATTATAGCTTGCATTAGTAAGTGCTTGGCCATGCTGCACTTGCAGCTTTGTTGGAGTGAACTGGAGTGAATTTTAAATTAATCAAATGTCTGGGTTTTATTACTGGCATGTGAGTGATTGACTGTGGGTCTTCCTTCTCTTCATGCTAAAAGAAAGCTATGGAAGAGTTAACAAAGTGGTTGAAACCAAGAGGAAAAAGTGTAATTTTTGTTTCTTTTCTCCTAGTTTATTGCAGGAGTCATTTCACTGAAATCAGTAGTTATACTTAGTTAAAACAGATGATTCAGGGGCACCTATGAAAGTTTGTAAAATTAAATGGTGTTCAGTACAAAGAGCTAAAAATGGATTGAAAATGGAAAGTCATATGTCTGATAAATTTCTTATGACAAATACCAACCCAGTGAAAGATTAGTACATTCACTGGATCATATGCATCTGACTTAGTTATGGAATTACACCCCTAAAAAACTTTGTGACTGACAATTCAATTGCTAAAATACGTTTTGAATGGTGCTGCATAGCAGATACCATTCAAATCTGGTACTGTCACTTTTACTGACAGTAAAGGGAAACTCAGTTCAGTGTGTTCCACTGAATCAGGGAAATAAAATAGTAGCACAAAATCATTTTCCAATTAGTTTTCAAATGAAGTATTTTATGGAGTATTTGCTAATGACACCAAAGTTCCCTTTCATTCTTTCTAATAGATCTGTCAACTGGGTATTTTATATATAACTCATGTGAACCTCAGGCTTTTGCACGGTGCAAATGTAAGGGTTTTTGTATGTATCTATCACTTTTATTTATAAACTTGATTTTTAATGGTGAAAGTCTGCTTGTGGTTTGAGTCAGTGTGTTTCTGAGAGTTCTCAGGTGTGGGTGTCTGTTACCTTGTGGGCGGCTAGAATCAGGCCTTGGGAGCTTCTTTTCGCTCTGTGCTTGGGCACGATTATTACCCTTGGTGTTGCATTGATACACATTGGACAAAGCAGCTGGGGTTATTTTTCAGCTCTGATGAGAAATTTTTTAGTGCCTTGATTCCTTCCCCAGTTCATTCTATCAAGTCACCTCCTTTTTCATCAGCACACACGACCATGGATATTTCTGTCTGCTGAATACAGATCTGTCATTGTTGATTAATTGCTTGATAAGTTTCAAGATACAGACATTCACTCAACAGAGAAGTAGAGGTGTGATCTTGCAAAGACATTATAGTATGTAATTCTAATACCAGCAGAAGATTGGGTCTCTGAAACTTAAGTGGCAATACGTTATTTTCTGATTGTTTAACTTAAGTGTGCTTGAAATAAGTTTTTCAGAAAGAATAATATGTCTGACTGTTGTACCAACTTACAGAAAATAAAAACATTTCCCCAGAACATGGTGGCTATATTTTTCAGTTATTGCTGAATCTGTTTGTTGTTCTTTTTTTAACTGCAGAAAGTGAGCGAAAAAGTAGGAGGTGCAGAAGGAACCAAGCTAGATGATGACTTCAAAGAAATGGAAAGGGTAAGTCTAAATACAGATGCATTTATTCATTATTACAGTTCAGTTTTACTTTCTATGACAGGAATTTCAAAGCTTTTGCCCCTGAATCACTCAAATAATTTTGAAAGACTTAACTTCTATTCAGCAGGACTGAGCTTTCCATTTCTTATTTCTTTCTGTTTTCTAACCAAGGTATACATAATAAATGGCACTCTTTATAATGCCAATAGTTCATTCAGAGATTGAGGCTGATGTCAGCTACAAATTAGTTTCAGTTAAACCCTTGTAGAGAATCTCTGAAAACAGATAGTCCATCTAGAAGATGGTAATTTCAATGGCAAAGGGTGCCTGTAATTCTCAGCTCCCTGAGCATCAGTCAAGAGAAGCAAGAGCTGTCTGCTGAAGGGGGTTGACAGTGCCACTGGGATATTCATTCATAGGTTCAGAGGTCCTGATAGGCAGCCTCCACTGGCAAAGTGCCTTGAGTAGATGGGGCTAGCCCCCCAACATACTGCTTGGAGAGGCTGGCAGTGGTAACACGGAGTGTTTCTATGGAGGGGGAGAAAAAAAAAAGCCACAGCTCTGTGTGGCAATGATAATATTTCATTTGGAAGGATCAGTAGGGGCAGGTTTTTTTCTGGCTTTGACTTTGAAAGGTACTATTGAATCTTGTAACACAAGCTACTGCTAGGTTATTTGTAGGGTGCATATCTGATATATAACTTTGATCAACAGAAATAAGCTATTTATCTGTACATTTGTATAGTGAGATGGAAAAAACCTTGAATGGAAAATAAAGGAGAAGGGCATATCCTGTGTACTACTTACAGTGAAAGTCCTGCAGAGCTGTTTTCTCCACTTCCCCCAGCTTCCCTTTGAATGTGCCACAAGTATAGGCACTGCTGTCAATACTGGAAGACGTTAACAAAGATTCAGAAAAATAACGCAAGGTTTAGAGTGGAAAATAGGACATTGCAACAGCCAGGGGTGAGTCCCATGTGCTCGTGGGCGGCATGGGTTGGCAGCCCAGGAGATCAGAGCACTGAGAGTTGAGAAGAGAATGGAGTAAACTCATTGGTTGCCTCCACACTCTCCGCACCTGGTCCCATGTCCCTTGCCAGCTTTTCTGCAGGCAGTGGACATGCTCCTTCTGCCTATCCCTGACCTTCTGTTCCCTCGCCCCCACTCCCTCTGCAGCCTTCTAGCCATTTCTGGGCTCCCTACCAGGCAGTTCAGCTACTTATTCACCCAGTGCTGGCAGACCTCTTCTGCTTCTTTGTGTAAAGCATAGAGCAAGACCTGGCAGATGGCAATGGCAACAGGAAACGAAATATGTCAGTCACAGCGTGTTGCAACCAACCTATCTCAGGTGTTCTTTTTTAAAATAGGAACTTGCCATTATGGTAAGGGAGTTCACTCTGTGAGACACAAGCTACCCTGCAGAGAAATGCAATGTGTCTTCATAAATGTAGAGTACAGGACAGGATACAGGGATTCCCAAATCTGCCAAAGCAGCATTTTTTACTTTGAGGCCTGATTCTGAGAAGGAGGGTACTTGCATACTTTGCTATATGCAGCTCAGGAAGCTGATGCAGTGTACTTCTTAAGAAAGCAAGAATTCCTATTACAGTAGAAGAAATGAATGCTATTCAGTTTTAAGTATTTTAAATTCCTAAATATAAAATAATTCTTCACGGAGTCAGCTGGGGGAAATAAATGGTCAGTGTGTCCATGCTGATAGGTTTCTTGAAATTGGAAATTGAGTGATACCTAGTCTTCCTTACCCCAATTTTTCCAGACCTTGCTCTGAAAGAGGTAGACAGTCCATTTTATCATTGGTGGTTGGTTTTGATTGACATCTGCTTTCCCCTCATTTGTCAGGGGATCAAAGATGGCTAATTATTCAAATGTTCAAATAGTTTTCAGTGGCTGTTCTATCAAAAAGTTTTCCCTGTTGTGGGCATTTCTTAGGGTGATGTAAAGTATCAGCATGGTACAATGAATCGTATCTAATTCCAAACACATCCTGAGGTATTCTGTACTGATGGCCTTACTTGAGAATGGATCTGCTTCAAACTGAAATGGTGGACTCATGCTTTGGTAGGTTTGCAGGTATTATCACCATTCTGGTACCAGGGCTGTTCTCAAGGACTCAAAAATAAAATTATAAGAAGAGTTAAAAGAATTTATAAGAACAAAAAGAAGAGAGAAAAACATCTTCCTTTTGTCTAACATCTTTATTTCATGTTTCTTTTTGTTTAACTCTCTGTCCTTTAGAAAGTGGATGTTACCAGCAGGGCAGTTATGGAAATAATGGCAAAGACGATAGAGTATCTTCAGCCCAATCCAGGTAATGTAAATTCACAGTCTCACGGTACTTGCAGCAGTTTTTGAAAATACTCTTTCTCACCGACATACAGTCTTACCGATCTCATCCTCACTGCTGCAGTGAAGATTAACACAAAATTGGCGAAGTTACTGTGAAGTAAAAGACAGAGATGAGTACAGGCTTCTGTGTTAGGCTGTCAGGGAGAACGGAGACTGGCTTTGGGAGGATTGTTTTCCTTTTGTGTGTTCTTGCTTTAGGTAAGGGGGTAGCCTATGCCCAGAAACCAGGTGTATTTATTCGCAGGCATCTGAATGCCAGCACTGTGAGCATGGGGGCTCCCTGAGAGCTGGAGATGGCTGTGGACTCCCCAGGGGTGGCAGCCACAGCCCATCCCACTGCTCCAGCCAGGAGCAGGGCAGCCGGGGGGCACTGGGGCAGCAGCAGACCTCGGTTTCAGGCACCTCCTTGGGTATGGGGATCAGGATCAGGCATAGTGAGGGTGTCTGCGTGAGATGTCTCTTTCTTCTACAGCCCCAGTCATTCACCTTGGGTAAGGGAAAAAGACCAGGCAGTCCTTGCAGACCATGGGAAGAAAGACAAAGTTCTGAAGCAACTTCCTCGAGGGCACAGGGGGAGATGTAACACCTTTCACCTGGTCCTGTAGCAATTTCCCATCCTCATTAGAGTTACTACAAAAGAGAGGGTGCAGAAGAGCTGTTGATGCTGAACTGGTGAAAAGGACAGATGAACGGACATAATTAGAGATGACTAAACTGAACCTTCAGATTAGAAATAAATGATTGGTTTCCATGGGGAGATGAAAGAAAGATTCTGTGATTGGGCTGATGGAGAGCTGCATGCTCCTCTCTTGCCAAAGGATCCTCACAAGGAAGGGTGATGCGGAGCTGTTATCATCAAGTAAACCATTAAATTCAAGAACTTGAAGATTTCCATACTGATCTAGAAACATAAGGGTTTTGCTACTAGTATAAGTCAATGCCAGCTTCACTGATGGGGTCAATGGAGTTATGCTTGTGCAAAATTAGTGTGAAGGTAAAATGAGGCCCACTACTTACCATAAGCATCTTAGAGTTTTCATGGAAGTACAGACCAAATTCACTCATTCACTGTGAGGAATTTTTTTCCTAATAGCTGGAAACAAATTTGAACTGGTGCCAAGTATTTTAACTCCAGTGTGGTAGTATGAAGGACTGTTACTGGTATAGCTTAATTGGTGGTATTTTTATGTTAGAACACAGAGGAGAGGAGGATAATTTGATGATACTGCCAGTGGATTGAGAAAAGGAGGAATAATATTTACAAGTTCAAGAACTCCTAAAGAGAAAATAATGATGACTAGAATGGTTTCTATGTCAACAGAGGAAATGCTGTTTATGACTTCAGTCCACAGCTTCATTGCTCATTGTCAACAAGCACTCTGCAGGAAAAGCAATAGAATTGACAAACATTATGAGGCTAGTGATAAAATTGTTAACTACTGTCAAGCTGCTGTTGTGCAACATCGTATAGACTGAGTAATAAGCTTTGGCTGTTTAGTGCTTCTCTGGCTGCCTTCCTGACACATCTGAGTGATTATGATTGCTGTGAATCATGGAGGAGGCTCACAGCAACGTCAAACAGCAAAATTTCTGGAAGTAGCTAAGGGTGTGATTTCAGGCACCTCAGGCTGATGTAAGTTTGCAGTGCTGCAGGAAAGAGCAGTTTGCACACTGTAGCGACACATCCCTTCATCTGCCCATGGCATGTGGAAGTAGGATCAGAAAATTAAAATTGTAATAGGCAGGAGGAAGATTTACTTTATTGCATACCAAATGAGATCATGTTATTCATTCCACAGCTGGGCAATGGTAGCAGATGGAGTAAAACGAAATGAGGACTGACCCTTTGCAGCTCTCACCTGATCTTAAATTGTTTTATGCCAATTGAAAAAGGGCTCCCTATAGTGAGAAGAATTGTAGGGGAAATTACTTCTTTTTTCAATAAAATAAAAAATTTCCTCTTCAAAATTCTCCCTACAACTATATTGCTATTTACCTGGGGCACCAGAAATGCAGATTTCCAGTATTTTCTGTTTGCTTTCTCATTTTCATAAAAAAATGAAACATTACATTGGGAAGAGAAGGGAAATTTAACGAAAAAAAATCTTTAACAGCAATATTTAACAGAAGATTTTCTTTAAAAGTTTACCAGGCTTTGGTAGGGAGAAGAGGGTTTGGGATGTAGCACACATTCCTTGGTAAGTAAGATGTGCCCTGAAAACCTCAATATGCTTGGATAACATAGTATTGCAGTGCTAGAAATCAGTTGGCTTTATGGTGTTTTGAAGAATCAATAAATGAAGTATGCAGCATTGTCTAACTTCACTAAACAGTTAATTAATTAATGCTGGACGGAAAAATGAAAAGGAAAGGGGAAGGAAAAAGAAAAAGGGAAGGGGGAAGGGAAGGCAAAGCAAGGCAAGGCAAGGCAAAAGGATATTAAAGACAAAGGTGAATGTATTAAAAGAGATGTTGGGCTTAGATGTTAGCGCGAATGTAGACTTCTCCCAATTACGAAAAAAGCTGAAGGACAGCTGAAAATAACTAAAATTGAGCATGATGAAGGCTCAAAGACTTTCCATGGAGATGTACATGACCATAATTTCAAGAAAAAGAGGTGCAGGATGAACAAGATTGAAAGTACAAAGAATGAGCAGTTGAACTCACTGCTGAAGTTTCTTTCAAACTCTTTTGGCAGTATTCTTATGATTCGCCATGGGTCTATTAACATTTAATATTAAGGTGGATCATTAGTGACACCCAGAAAGTCAATGTAAAGGAGAGGGAGTGGGAAAAGAATCAAGCATTTAGGTCACTTCCATGTGGTGTTTTGTACATCTCTGTCTGTCTTCAGGTTGAAACATAACTTAGAGAAGAAAGCAGGTGACACTAGCATAATAAAGCAATATAAATGAAAGGGCTCAGGATAGAATTTTGAGATCGACTGAGCACAACCTTACCTCTGCTCCCATGGAAGTTACTGGAATCAACTTTAAAAGAGGAAAAGTGGAATGAAACCACTGGTGGATGTACTCTAAGATTTCCTACTAAATCAGGATTCTAATGTAATCATTATTAAATGATTAGATGAATCACTGAAGCATGACTTTTTCATTTTTATCTTTCTTCAAGTTATCATTTATTTCTTGCCTTCCCTTATTTTCCTTTGACTTCTTTCATTCTTTCCTGTACCTTTTGCTTTCTACTCTTAATTGCCTGTCCGGAATATAGCCACTTCATTTTTTTGTATGCCCTCTTACTTTTTTTTTTTCTTTTATTTCTGAAAATACTCCCATTTGTTCCTGTTTTAATTCAGCCTGTTGCCACCATTCCCCTGACTGATTTTGTTTTTATCATAGTTTCTTTTGTGCTTCTGTATTTTCCCATTGCCACCATCATTTTGATGCCATTTTTAAAGGCCAGACACTTCATCAAAATTCAGTTTCTTATACCGAACAGTCAGCCAGTCTGCTGACTGTAGTTTTGTAGTGGGCGGAAACAGAAGGCATCAAGAAATTCACATGCTGAAAAGCCTGATCTGGTGGCAGTCAAGCATAGTGAGAAAGCTTACAAAACCATAATTACTGTATGTTAAAAATATGTTATCCTTTTATAGCTGCTTGTCAGGCAAAATAATTACTAGACACTTGCCTGATTTTCCTGTGTCTGTTTCTGTGTCTATATCTCTGCATACATTTGTGTGCCACAAGGTGAAATATATTCAGCAATAAGAATCATCTCTTGATATGCACTTTCAACAATAAATTAAGAGCAAAACACTTGTTGACTCCAGTCTATTGTTTTGCTTCGTTGCAGAAATGTGTGCAAGGTTGAGTTTTGACCAATGAAATCAGCACACAGAGTGTGAGCTTCTAATGTTTTGTAAACAGAAATAATAACTCATAAGAGCAACTAACAAAGTCAGGCCTTTGCAAGGAGGAAGGTAGAGGCATTCCTAGTCGTCCTCCCGTAGCACACACAGTAAAGTAGGTAGAAACACCCACTGAGTCAACTTTGCTGGCAATAGGATTTAGCTGGCAAAATTTGAAGTCAAGTGCCATTAAATAATTCCCTCTCTGCAGGCCATTCACATTCTGTAGTTGCAAAAATTCACTAAAGCACGTCATCAAACAAATTGGTATGTTTATGTTTGTTTTCTTTGTTTTTATCAAATATGATAATTATGTGCTTTCTTCTGATCTGCAGTTTCTTTTTTTCATTTCTAAAATGAAATACAAGCTAAATAGCATCCTGGCTTGTATCAGGAATAGTGTGGCCAGCAGGACTAGGGAAGTGATCAATCCCCCTGTACTCGGCACTGGTGAGGCCACACCTTGAATCCTGTATTCAGTTTTGGGCCCCACACTCCAAGAAAGACATTGAGGTACTGGAATGCATCCAAAGAAAGAGAACAAAGCTGGTAAGGGGTCTAGAGAACAAGGGGACAAGGGGAAATGACTTCAAGTTGCCCCGGGGGACGTTTAGATTGTTTATTAGGAAATATATCTTTATTGAAAGGGTTATCAAGCATTGGAACAGGCTGCCCAGGGAAGTGGTTGAGTCACCATCCCTGGAGGTATTTAAAAGACGTGTAGATGTGGCACTTAGGGACATGGTTTCTAGGTGGACTCGGCAGTGTTAGATTTACAGTTGGACTTGATGATCTTAAGTGTCTTTTCCAACGTAAACGATTCTATGATTCTGTAAAGTACAGTTGAAAACCATATTGAAGTAGGAGATTCCCTAAATCCCCATAAAAAGCAACAAGTTTTTCAAAAGTTGTTGGACATCCTGTTTGGGGATGTTGGTTTTATTTAATATTCTCCAACAGAAAAGATTTCAAACATTTAAAAAATGTGGGGTACCACAGTTTAATCTTGAGTGTGCCTAGTCTGGACTTTTCCTTGAGAGGAAGGCCGGCTCAATCTGCTGTGCATGTGGTGCCTGAGGATTTTAAGACTAAGAATTTGGGCATAGCTTAAAGATTTTTCTACCTGAGTTTTACCACATGTCAAACATGCTATCTTGGGAGTCTTCCTGGGCTTTCTTCTGTCCAAGTCATTTCAAGGGAAGCTTCGACTTAAAGTTCAGGACAAAGCCTCCTCTCTGGCCTACCAGCAGAAGAAAAAAGTCAGCAATCAACAACATTTCATTCCTTTGCTCTAAAAATAATTGATGAAAAACAGGACTTAATCCTAAACTTAGATAACGCCCTTCAAACACATTGTAGGTAGCTCAGATAAATGTAAAGAGTGCATTCCTGTCTGTGTAGTCAAACTATTGCACATTTGTAACCTCTGTCACTTGCATCCTTCAGCTTCCAGAGCTAAACTCAGCATGATCAACACTATGTCAAAAATTCGAGGCCAGGAAAAGGGACCAGGTTACCCTCAGGCTGAAGCCTTGCTGGCAGATGCGATGCTGAAATTTGGCCGAGAACTTGGAGAAGAATGCAACTTTGGTAACTTGATTGCTTCCCTTTCCTTTATAAAGCAATAAAAATGGTAGTAAAATTTAATATAACTTTCATTATTAAAGTGTTGCGCTCTTATAACAGAAGAACTTCTGCAAGAAGCATCAGAGTTCTGCTTCATCAGACTTCTTCTTTAAGGTCGGTCTAGGACTGTTGAGTATCTTTTGCGGATTTGGACTACAGATATTTTTTTTTGTGGATGAAAGTCAAATTGTTTCCATTTGGACCCATATCCATATAGGCTTTAGGCTCTCTGTCATAGATTATGTTACTGGGGATGTGTTGGGATGAAAGCTGTATGTGTTCCGTAATCTTACTGTTGTCTATGAATGTGTACAATAAAACACTTTTGATCTCAGAATCCTTATAATAAATGTTATTGTCTTCATTACAGGCAAGGAATAAAGGCTAATAGATTTTTATTAGACTTTTACCTTTTTTTTTCCTGACCAAATTCCACATTTTAAGGCACTAGTGAATACTCCTGTCTTATCTGTCAACTGGTCCTCCATCCAAGCCCCAAATGAGTTTATGGCTGCCTGAATTAGAAATGTTAAACAGAGACTTAACATTGTGTTCTTCAACAGTGGAGGACTAACTAAAAGAGATGACATTCACAACAGGATCTTTTGTCTTTCTGTCCGATTTGTGTGGGCTTCTCTGTGGCCATTTTTATATGGCAACACACAGAACCCTCAAATAGGACGGTGAAAATTCTGTTTCCTGTTTGAATCTTCACAAAATGTTATTGCTGGCATAAAGACATCTGCAATGGAAAAGGTACATTCTTGTTTGTTTTACATAATTTACTTGTTAGCTTGGCAGATGTAGGTTGATTTGTGCTAAAGACAACTGAATTGTTTTTTTAATTGGTTGCCTCTCATTTGCTAAATTTCAAACACATTTTTAAAGGGAAAATGAAGAACTAATAGAATTTAGTTTGTGTAAATTGCTGTATATTCCCTGATGATTGCAGTAGCATGCAGCAGAATAGATATGGCAATTATTTTCACATTCTTAACTAATAGCAGCTATTATGTCTGTTTGTCACTCTTCATCTGGGTCTGGCAGGCTCTCTAGTTTTGCAGGGCATTGCTGGCATCCCCCGCTTGGGAGACAAAGCTCCTTCTGATTTCTCACATTTTCAGGTTTACAGACCCTTTGTAGTCTTTGAAAGTTGTTTTTTTTTTCCACCAACCTCCACCTCAAACCAGGAGGGTGTTTTTGAGCTTCTTGCTTTTGTTTTTATGCAGACAAGGTAAACCAGAGTGGTAATTTTTGTGGCCCTCAGGTTAATCTTGAAGGAAATATCAGAAGGCAGCTAATTCTTATTGAAGTTTATGAACTTGAATAGGTGTATCAAGTCAATAGTTTAAAAAAAAAAATCTTTCATAAAAAAAAATCTGTGACATTGTTAAGAATCTTTACATTCGATACTGTCACCAGTCTCACTGATACAAACGGGGAGAGTTACGCTTGCATTATAGCAATTTTTGTATGCAGTCAAGTGTCTGGTGGCAGCAACACTGGAGCTAATACATATAATTCTTTTCTAGCATGTTTCACCAGAGTGAGGAATGAATGGACAACAAGGGGTGTGGAGGAGCCTGTCTTGACACAGCATGGATCCTCAAGTTCAGCTGTGTTACAAGGCATAAACTCTGGGGGCTGCAGAAGTGTAAAATCCATGTTGCCCTTTCACACAGTGCATCATACTCTGTTTCTTTCCTAAACTTGAGACTTAAAATGAAATGTTAACTGAAATTTCCATGACTTGGTTTCATTCTACAGCAATTTGGAACTAAGTTGTTTTGAGATAAACTGGACATCTTTTCTTTCAGGACCAGCACTTGCGGATGTGGGAGAAGCTATGAAGGAGCTTTCTGAGGTTAAGGACTCTTTAGACATGGAAGTGAAACAAAACTTCATTGACCCACTTCAGAATCTCCATGACAAAGATCTGAGAGAAATACAGGTATTGTCCTCAATGGGGCATTTTAATAATGCCAAATGTGTAGACTGTATAAATGTTCAAAATTTATGTAAGTTTTGTCATTTAAAATGGGCTTTCAGATTCGCAGATTATCTGATTTTAGTCTCTTTTGGCTTGATTTTTACTTTTCAGTTCTGTCTCTCTTGGTGGTGCTTTAGAAAGGGAAAGATCAAAATTCTGACATTTTTTGACTGTGGCATTGTCAAGCTTATGCAAGCATCAACACAGTAGTCTAATCCTACCATTTGAAAGCTCATTTCACTAAACAGATTAGCAGATGTTTACATTCAATTTTCTAGTGTATGACATGTGAGGGGTTTTGATAGTTGCCTCTAGACTGGCTCTAGTCTTTTGTCTATGCGAAACTATCATCTGAAACATTCCCAGGAATTTTGAACGCAAACACTGCTTGCATGAGTTATGTAATTAGTAATCTAAGAACCAGCCAACATTTACAGAGGAAAATCTGTTTGCACACATACTTCTCTGGATACAACCTAATTTTATAATTGTGGAAGTTAAAGTGCCTCCCAATTCAGCAAATGCTTATCTGTGTAAGTAACTGTTCTTCTGAGCTCCGTGAGGCTTTCATATTGTTAAATTTACGTGGAATAAAGATGTCTTAGGCAGTTTGGTATAATTTACAAGTTGGCAAAGTCATAAATATTATAATAGATGACAAATTGATTCTTCTGAGGGAAAGTAAACACCTAAAGTATTAATGCTCATGCTGGTAGCGTTAACTTTTGGCCAGCTTGATGTGTCAGCTGCTAAACAAATTGACATGAAAGTTATCAGTTAACGAACTAGAAAATATTTAATAAAATATAACATTGAGATCCTTTGGTGGTCTGATAGAAATGATAAAAATATTTTCTGTGTTGCTTTGTTTATGGGAACTGTTACAGATGCAAAAATGTACTAACGTATGCTTTTAATAGAATCTTCTCTTAAACATCTAGGGAAAAGCCATAGTGTTCAGGTAATTCTGCATCAGAGTTAAAAAGCTAGAAACTCGTGTATCTTATATACAGGTGGCAATGGCATTTATCCATGCTGCGTGGCCTTTTTTTAATGTTGACAGTCTGTCATTTAGACAGCAGTGTGCCATCACTGCTTAAATGATATGTAAAACCACCTAGTTCATTGTTCTGTATTTCTGCTCTCTGGGGAAGGGTTGATGCACAGCAAACAGCACGTGCTTGAAATGTACATTGACTACCTGATTACAATGCAGTGTAAGGAGAGTTGGGGAACATCCTTTATTCTGTGCTTGCATTTGCATTTTTTTGTTTTTTAGCATCACCTAAAGAAGATGGAGGGTCGACGCCTGGATTTTGATTACAAAAAGAAAAGACAGGGCAAGCTCCCCGATGAAGAACTTCGCCAAGCTCTGGAGAAATTTGATGAATCAAAAGAAATTGCTGAGTCAAGCATGTTCAACCTTCTGGAGATGGATGTGAGATATCCCTTTTTAATCTTTGAGCTGAATCTTAAAAAGAGGAAGATACTGGTTCAGCAGCAAATGCAGTCTAAAGTAGACTAAAACTTGAAAGCTTTATTGACACCACAGATTCCTGTCACTGTAAAATGGAGGTGCACCTGACTCCTTGGTGGACTCAGAAGCTATAGCGATGTACAGTATGCACATGTAGGACTAATTTTATGGGCATTTTATAGGTAACTGAGCTAAAGAACATAAGTCCTTTGTAGTATCGTTGTTCTTCCTAACTGCATAGTGTTACCTACAAAACCAAAACATCTTTCTTCTTAGAATTATGTAAATGTAAGTCATGACTTTTATTTAGCTGTGGTTTCAGGGTTTGAGCCAAGGCTTTTGCTCAAGTGTGTGGGCTGATTGGTAAAGATCAGAGATGATGAACTCACAGCCCCGTGGTCTCTGCTGTAATTAGATGCAATAGTGAGTAGGAAAGCCAAAGTTAATGTGGCTGCTCAAATCTGATTCTGCAGCATAAATTTGCTTACAGACTGGTTTAGGATTGAGCATCTATTACTTTTTTTAATCTTCTATTTATAATTAATGTTGAAAGTGTAAAATCAAGTGAGAAGACAAAATTATCTCTTTTGGAGGAAAAAAACATTTCAGCTGAAGCCTGTCTTACAGAATATATGGTCAAAGGAAACTCAGTTTTAATGTTTCTGTTGAGGTAAAGGATTGGATTTATTTAAAGTTTAAATACATACCTAATTTAATTCTTCATTTTGTTACCAGATTGCTGTAGAGCAGCCATAACAAACCTGAAAATATTTGCATGTTAGAAATTAAATATAGCTGTGCTGAAATGAAACAAGTTTGTAGTTTTAATCCTCTGTAGTAACATCCAATCCCATGTGGCCAGATAGTTCTGGCCTGCATTACACTGTTGCGGCATTGTGTATTATTGAAACTGCTAGCGATTGCATTGCCCACACCAGAGTTTTGGATGCTTTTTCCCTTATGAATTAGAGTGCTGTCTGCCTTCACTACAAATATTCTGCATCTACATAGTAGATGGTTTGGTCTGCTTCACAGGCCAGAATACAACAGAAGCAGGACCATAGTCCCTATGGGTTTGTGCCCCTCAAAGGCAGGGGGGGAAAAGGTGTATTATGCCGTCATTACGGTCGCATTTTTACCTTCATAGTGTTTGCTGAATGAGGTAGGTCTGTAGGCTGCTGTTCATGCAAATCAGCCACGGAGATGATCAGCAGAGAAGAGTTGCAGTTACCGTTCCAGATCAGGTCATAACCAGACATGGTAATGAATAAAGATGGATACTTAACCGTTTATGAACTACAAAGATGAATCAAGTTTTTAGAGAGATAAGTAAAATACTGGCTTTGCAGTGTCAGTGTAACAGTGGTCTTTACTTGCTATTGCTGAGCTGTTAGTACTCACCTGAGATCTGATGTTTTATTGTCAATCCTCAGATAGAACAAGTGAGCCAGCTTTCTGCTCTTGTACAAGCCCAGCTGGAGTACCACAAGCAGGCCACACAGATCCTACAGCGAGTTACTTCTAAGCTGGAAGACAGGTAATGCACTTTTTGTAAGTTTGTTGAATTGGGTTTTTTGTTTTACAGAGGCAGAAAACCTATGAATAAAATGCAGTGCTGTTATCTTTTGCAACTTGGTAATTGTATGTTTATGAAAACAGGGACCATTTCATTAGGCAATTGCAAGCTGAGGCTTATATGTTTTGGAGATGCATATGCTTCTGAGTATGACTGAATGAGGACTGAGTTCAGGAAAGCATCTCAGCTCAATAAAGCTGTTAAATATGATTGAACTGATAGCAATTGTTTATAACTGTTGGAAGTCAGTGGGACTTACAAGTTCAGATTCCTTACCATTCCTGCATGTATTCACGATGTAGTCTTTCTGAAAGAAGATGTTAATGTTTGCTATTGAAAAAGAGTATCTTGTTACATTCTCATCTACCAGAAGATCTTCCTGAGCCAGGTAGGGAGACCCCCATCATTTGCCACCTGATTAAATACAAATTTTTTCCAGATTTATTATCAGATCAAACTTGATACAAGGCTTAATTGACTTTACCTCTGCCATCCCCTTTTCTGTAACTCAGAATTGATACAATATCTTTTTATTAGAAGTCTAGATTTTTTAGTTTAGTATTTTTGTTTCTATCAACACAAAACACATTGTACCCCCTTGAAATGAGGAAAGTAATGTCTGTAGAAGTTTATCAGCTTCCCACACACACGTCCTTCTTCAAGGAAACTTAACATACAGGAAAGATTTTAGTCCACACGGTTCTGGAAGACTCTTCCTAAAAGCTGGATGTAATTCCCAAGAGCAGATAATGTTCACACACCGTGTGAAGGCAGCTTTTTAGTCGCGTATGATTCTTTACTGTTTTCTGATGTCATTAGTGTAGATCTAGTTTCTGGTACTACTGGGTCTGTCAGTGTTTATTTTCTCAGAGCACACAGTCTGTAAGCCCCATCCAGTTCTACGTCTTAGGAGCGGCACATGTTTTTGTTAGGTAGGCTGCCCAGCAGGCTGTTTCTGGATACAGTTTGCAGTACTGTCTAAACAGCTCACAGAATAATTTTCAGCACTTCCAAATGAATACTGCAGTTCACTTACTTTACAGAAGCATTCAAAAATCCTCAGGAGCAGGTGAGTTGGTATGCAGTCCATAAGCTACGCCATAAAGTGAACATACTTCTCTATGCAACATATTTCCTGTAACAATTCAGATAATCTTTTGCCCTTTTGAAACTTCTGCTATATGGTATCTTTGCATTAAGTTTCAGCTCTGAATGATTTTAGCTTTTCAAGAACCTTGCATCAGACTGCTATTATGGATCAGCTGAAGTAAATTCTTTGCATAAACATGCTGTGCATCCCTAATTTTAAAGTCTGCTGGCTAAATCATCCTTTGCCCACACCACCGGACACTAGAGCACTGTGGTATTCTTATGCCAGGGATTAAGCAGGGATGTTACAATTTGAACTAGCTGTCTTTTCCTGCTGGTGATATGCAGGCAGAAAGGAATGCATGGCCCTGGGATTTGGAGGTTATGGACTAGAAAATATATAATACTTTATGTTTAAGCTGAGCAAATTTGTTACTGTTCAGTCTCAGTGATGTCAACACCACATACAGCCCATTTTCTAGATACTTTTTAAAGGATGTGAATGGAACTTGTTCATGCTGTTGTTTGGCATGGACAAAGTCTTCTAACTGCTAAGACTATCCTTTTTAAAATATTGCACAAAGAATGTAAAAAAAGTGTGAGTTAGAGTGCAAAACCCATGAAAAATTTAAAAATGCACAAGAGTCTTCTATTCTTTCTGTGCCCTTTAGATTGGGCTTCAAAACTTTCTTCAGGAACTGCAAGTGCAAAAATTTTCATTTTTCTTCTACGCATTAATGGAAGGCATAAACTTCCTCAAAATACTATGATTCCAGGAACTGGGACTTTAGAAACTTGGCAAACATTGGGAGACTTGCAATAAAATTAATAAAATCTGGAAGGTCAGCAAAGGCTTTTCCTATTAAACTCTCTTTTTCATCAAGCAAAAGGAGGCTGCAGTTTTCAAGACACGCTATCGTGACAGAGCAGCTGGGAAGCAGGAATGGTTTCCTTGGAGATGTCTTAAGAAACATGTCTCATGCTGAGCTTTTGGGTAATTTTTAGCAAGTCACTAGAACTGTCACCTTCTAGTTCATTATCTGCAAAAAATGGTGTTTGTTTCACGGAAGTATTAAGTGTAATAGAACTTGTTTAAGTATTTCTTCAAAACTTTACTGTTTTGAAAAAGTAACTTCTGTTAATGAGTGTAACACAGCAAAGCCTTTTTACTTCATGAAGTTCACCAAGGCCAAGTGCAAGGTCCTACATCTGGGTCAGGGCAATTCCAAGCAAAAATACAGGCTGGACAGAGAATGGATTGAGAGCAGCCCTGAGGAGAAGGACTCGGGGGTGTTGGTTGATGAGAAGCTCAACATGAGCTGGCAAGGTGCGCTTGCAGCCCAGAAGGCCAACCACATCCTGGGCTACATCAAAAGAAACATGGCCAGCAGGTCAAGGAAGGCGATTCTGCCCCACTGCTCTGCTCTTGTGAAACCCCACCTGGAGTACCGCGTCCAGCTCTGGGGCCCCCAACATAAGAAAGACATGGACCTGTTGGAGCGAGTCCAGAGAGGGCCACAACAAGAGCTGGAGCACCTCTCCTATGAGGACAGGCTGAGAGAGTTGGGGTTGTTCCGTCTGGAGAAGGCTCCAGGGACACCCTATAGCAGCCTTCCAGTACATAGAGGGTGCCTACAGGAAAGATGGAGAAGGACTCTTTATCAGGGAGTGTAGTGAGAGGATGAGGTGTAACACTTTTAAACTGAAAGAGGGTAGATTTAGATTAGGTGTTAGGAATAAATTCTTTACTTTGAGGGTTGTGAGACAGTGGAACATGTTGCCCAGAGAAGTTGTGGATGCCCCATCCCTGGAAGTGTTCAAGGCCAGGTTGGATGGGGGTTTGAGCAACCTGGTCTAGTGGAAGGTGTCCCTGCCCATGGCAGGGGGGGTGGAACTAGATGATCTTTAAGGTCCCTTCCAACTCTAGCCATTCTATGATTCTATTTAACTTTATTATGTCGACTTAGTATGCTTATGTTTTTGTTTACAAACATAAAAGCAGTCTTTGGGGATTGATTATTATAGATAACATTGTGGATGGTGAGAAAACCTTTGTTATCAGGACCAAAACTGGTTAAGATAGAACCAGATTTTTTCAATAGATAAATCAAAATTTGCTACCAACAGCAAGACTTGGGCAGATCTAGAGAAAGTTAGAGAAACCAACTTGTACTTTAATACGGAGGTCTTGACTCGAGTATTCTTCCACATGCAGTATTAGAAATCTATGTGGCAGTTGTTCTGCGTAAGCTGCTCTGATTCTGTTATAATCCTTTCCCTGGATTTTACCCTGGAATCTGAAAATGTACCCTTTCTAGAAATTCTAGATTTCTCAATTAGAAGAATAAGTTGAAATGAATGATGGATAATAGTTTTATTTTGAAAGTCAGGAAAACTGGACTTGTGTGCCTTTGTGAAACAAGTATTCCAAATTACAAATGAACTGTCTGCAACTGAAGTCAGTACATTCCCACACAGTCTTCTCACAAAATGACAAGAGTTGGCATCGACCAACTGAATAGTTAAGGCTTGCCAGGGATAGAAGCAAAAATCGTGCCAAAAATGGGAGCGGAGATGTTTCTACACCCTTCTGTAAGCATTGCTAGTCACGTAACAAGTTTTTCTCTATTAGAAGCTCTTTGTTATTGTTAGACAAAAGGAAGCCAGACAAAATGCTAGGTTCCTAGAGGGAAAGAAAAATTGACAACCTCATGGCATAGTCACTTCAGGTGGTTTTTGGTAATTTAAACTAATCTTGTAAACAAAAAATTTCTCCAAATGTCAAAACTTGTTTAGTCTGTATGATTGGTGGATGGGAACTTCAGCCATGGAAATAAAGATGTTGCATGCATCTCATCTCCTAACCACCAGAAACTAACTCTTGACATTTGACTTCGTGTTTTGGCAGAATAAAAGAGGCATCATCTCAGCCCAGGAGAGAATACCAGCCCAAACCACGTATGAGCCTGGATTTCACAACTGGGGACAATACTCAGCACAATGGAGGAATATCCCATGCCACCACACCCAAACCGTCAGGTAATGGCAGTAGCAAATGTGAGAAGAAGCAGCCAACTCTGAAGTTTTGCTACAATGCAGAAGTTCCATGCATTCTGCTAGAGATTAGTTCTTCCATAGTGAGGGAAAATGAGAATAAGGGTAGTATAGGAGAGAGCTCTTTGAACTGTTGTTTCTTTGTGAAGTGTTCACATCCCCAAGCAGGAGACTGGGATGGATCATCCACTGCTCTAAATGTGTCTTAGGGTCAAAAATTTCCTTAGTTTTAGAAGCTCAAAGAGATGCTGCTGTACTAAATTCACCTTGAAATATAGATCTTTACAAAAAAGGCACTTAGAAAACCGAAAGAACAACTGCAAGTTTTCCATGAAAATGCAGAACCCTGAACACCCCCCACCCCAAACCTCTATAACCTTATCCTGCTTTTTAAAACCAGGTATTAAAATACAAACACTCTGAAACTAAAAATCACTAAAAAGAAAAACAAAACTATCTGAGTTATTTTCTTTGTCCAATTGGGAGCAGCACAAGCCAGATTAAGCATTTATATGACTGTGCATAATTATTATCTTAAAGAAGTGTTTATTTCATACCAGCACATACTAAGAAAGCCTTATTATTTGTTTCTCAAATGGTCTGTAATGGTCTGTTATCCCATGCTATGGCGAGGGCTGTCCTCTGTCCAGACCCTGACCTCAGTTATTGCAGTTTACCTCAGTGACAATTGCTAGCGCACTCCACCTTGCAAGACTGGATGTTTTTTTCACTAGATCTTTAATCAGGACTTCCTTCCTTCCCATCACATCCTGATACAAATGTTTGATGTTCTCCCAGATACAGGCAGCCACAGTATCTCCATTTGGCACCTGCAATTGGAAATTGTCTTGCATAATCTTGCAGACTCCTAGTAATTTCCTCACTATGCTAGCAAGGAGGGAGATACAATGGAGATTCCTTGTGCATGAGTCTGGCTTGAGTCTTGCATGCTAAAGGTCTCCGCATGCCACCAGTAGTTTTCTTCTTCGCTTTTTTTGTAGTGCCATGAACACTTGTCTGTGCTAAGGCAGTGCAGACTGATGTTCCTGTGTTTCTTCAGCATACATGTTTTCCTCTTCAGAGGAAGCAGTATTTAGCATTTTCTTCAAGAGAGGTTCTTTCTTTTGAACTGTTTATTGGTTTCAGAGAAACGCCTTCTTCAGTGAAAATTTCTTAATGTACGTTTAGGTTGGTTCATTCAAAGATCTTCTATGGTCATTAGTTTATTTGCTAAGTCTTCTAAATTTCAGTTAGTAGCAATGAGCATATGTTGTAAGGCTGAGGCAGCAAAATAGTCTTCATGACAAATAAAGCGAAATGCACTGTGAGTGATATGTAAAGAAATTAAAGAATGTTCACTACAGAATTTAATAAATTAAATCTGGTATTTGAAAAACTTGCTTTATTGACATCTATAGAAATGGAATATTTTTGTCCTAAAGTAGTTGAAGCATGGGCTTTCTAGGCATAGTGAGTGGTTGAACTGAATATGCAAAAAGTTTGAATCTGAAATTTATTCATTCTGAAGCCAATGTACATGAAAAAGCTGAAATATGTATTCGTAGAAGTGCCATTATGGTGGAGTGGCACATGTCTGTTCATTCTCACCACTGGAAGTGCATGAACTTTTGCTATAGGAAGTCAGGTAGGGATCTAAGACTGCTTACAATTTAGTGCTGCTAAATCCTAAATATTTTGACCAGTAACAATTTCGCTTTTGATAGGCTTGAAGCTATAGAGACTTCGGGACTTTGCTGGGGGGGGTGTTAGAGTGGAATACAGTGCATGGGATGAATATTTATTAATTTCATATGACTTATAATAATATCCATTAGCTATCCTAAAGGGTTTATGATCAGACATTCGTGAACTAGCATATTAGAAAGCTTTCCATTTCAGACTTGTACTGAATCTGTCCTGATGGCTCTGCAATCATTTTGTGGGAATGGGGAGAAAAGGCCTTTGGAAACCTCATACTAAAATTCAGAGTATTAGGAGCATATACAGGGGTTTACAGTCTAGATGTACCAGTGAAGTTTCCAAATAAAGGATAAAGACACAGTTATATCTTCATTGTTGTGTTAAGCAACCCCTTACACTACTTACCTGAGGTAAACAGACAAAGCATCTCTGTGCCAGTAAAGTTGGAAATACATTCGGGCTTTTGCTTCATTTTATATGTTTTGTAAACAGATAAAAAATAGCTTCCAAATGGATCGTAGCCATGCTTTTAGGTGTGGGCTTGACTGTATCTTGGTTCTTTTAGGATTCTCAGACTAGCAGTCACATATGAAGACTGAAGGCTGCCAAAAGCTGATAGCTGTCTTCAAACGAAGTTTAGCAGTTCAAATTTAGATGTTATCAAAGAACTGTCATCAGCATATAAGTGATACCAGAAACAGCAAAATCCGTAGTAGGTACAATGGTAAAAAGGATACTGTAACTGATGAGATTTTTAAGCACGTTCTGTCTTTGTGTTTCTTCTCCATAGGTGCTCACATGGATCAGCCATGCTGCCGAGCTCTGTATGACTTTGAACCAGAAAATGAAGGGGAGCTGGGATTTAAAGAGGGTGATATCATTACCCTCACTAACCAGATTGATGAAAACTGGTATGAGGGGATGCTTCATGGCCAGTCAGGTTTCTTTCCCATCAATTATGTCGATATTCTAGTTCCATTACCCAATTAGGATGGCTGATCCACCACCTCTGACCCAGATAGTTGTGTCAGTACCACTGCTTTCAAAATGCTGCTTCTTACACCTTACAAGTGCAAACTGCAGTGGTTAGAGTCATCGCTTCCCACTCAGCATCTTTGGTTTACGTGTTGTCATACTACGTGGTGGTGATGCGTGGTATCTTCTAAGCCAGCATAGTGTTGGTTAGTTTATTGGCCATGCTGGCCCGGTGGTAACCAGAGTCATTACTGAGGTGAAGCTGGGAAGATGATGGCAAGCAAAGCAGGTAGCTCATAGTGAAATAGCAGGAAGTGAAGGTGGTATTGGGAAGATAATGCCTATCACCACTGCATTACTTTTCAGTCTTAGTTCTCTATAAAAAGAGGGAAAAGTTCTTGCCATTCCATCTTTCTCTTCCTAATGATACAGTTCACACAGGTCTAACATTGACTAACCAGAATTGTATCTTCCAACCAAACTGGCTTGCTGTTCTCACAGAGAAGTGTAAATGTAGACCCTTTGGTTTCTCAGAAAGTGAACCACTGTACTGTGTGTCCTGCTGCTGTCTGCTCATTTTTATATTCTTAATTATTCTTAAAAGGCCTATTTCCATCCAGAGGTAAACTGTAAACCATAAAATGGGGATTCCTATAGTAAAACCTTGGACCACAATCCACCTGAATTTGCCCTTCAGGAACCTTGAGCATGCTCACCAAAATGCCAGTAAGAGGGCAAGATGGGGAATAAAACTGGCATTTGTTAATTGTTTCTTGTCAAGTCTTGGCAAAAAATCATGCTGCTTAAGCACCAGATATCCTTTGTAAACTCATTCACTGAGGAATACAATAACCAACCAAACATGACCCACACTTCATTTGTTTCTGTCTACCATGTGTTCTTCAAACGTCATTTGTGCATATTCTGCCCTCAATGAGGACTAAATAAAACTTGTTATCTTTTTGTGTTGAGGAATTAAAGACATGTGGCTGTATATGCAAAAACATTTCCCATATGTTTAGTTGGTTCTTTTGTGTTCCTCCTTGCTGCACTTTGTGTGTACAGTGCTGTGCCTAGCTTCTTGGCATTCTTTTGGTAACAGTTGCAGAAGTTCTGTTAGCTTAGTTATCCAGAGTTTTATTTATCTAAATTGTACAGACTCTTTCAGAGGTTCAATGTGCTGCTTCGAATGTGCCACTTCAGTACTGGATGATGTGAAATGAAGACAATTCCCTACTGCTTAATGTATAAACTATATCATGGAAAGTATTGATATTTCAAATAAATGCTGAGAGAATAACTAGAATAATGTTGTGGATTATTACTTTGTTGCTTTCAAATCTGTTGTGCTAACTTCAGCTAACAAGAATTTTATTTCAGAAGTCATAGTCCTCATTTCCTACAAGTGTGAAAAATACTTTTTTTTTGTCGTCATCATATTGCTTCAGTCAATGTATAATGCCCTTATAAACAGGATAAACTGAACACTGCACACATTAAATTAATGTCACGATGATCAGCATGCAATCTTGTGGATACAGGTTGTCTCTCATTAAAGAACAATGGTGTTCACAAACCCTCTAGTAAAGCTTAAAGATGTGGTAACTTCTAATTTTTTTTTATTTTCACATGACACAGCATTTTATTTCATTTTATATTCTTTGTTGTACACATGTTGTGGTGGGTTAGCCTTGGCAAAGAGCCAAACACCCACCCAGCTGCTCACTTACTGTTCCTCCTTGGTGGGAGCATAAGGAAGCTTGTGGGTTGAGATAAAGATGGACATTGGTTACTGGTCACTGTCACAAGCAAAACAGACTTGACTTGGAGAAAACTAATTTGTTACCAATTACAGTAGATTCATGTAGTGAGAAACAAAAAAGACAAACATTAAAATAGCATCTTTCCTGCCCCATTTCTCAAGCTCAAATTCACTCCTTCATTCCTGACTCCTCCCCACCAGAAGCGCAGGGGGATGTGGAATGGGAGGTTTGTGGTCAGTCCGTAACAGCTCCTCTCTGCTGCTCATTACTCCTCACGGTTTTCCCCTGTTCCAGCGGTGGGTCACTGCACAGGCCACAGTTTGAATATCTGCTGGTGTATCATGAACTGCCTCCTCCTCATCCTTCTTTGACCTTGGTGTTCCTTCTGCTGTTTCTCGACTCTTGTATTTGTCCCCTCCTCCTCTCTCTGCCCAGTGTGTTTTGCCCTTTCTTAAGTATGTTTTCTCTGAGGTGCCACCATCTTGCCTGAGGGGCTCAGACGTGCCCTGCGATGGGTCTGTTGGAGCTGTCTGGAACCAGCCTTGTCAGGCACGAGGCAGCTCCAGGCTCACAGAGGCTTCCCTGCAGCACCCAACTGCCAGTGCCCTGTCACATAACCCTATAGGCCTACCTAAGGGATGTCCCTACACATGCTGACAGAGACTCTGACCAAGTCTGACAGAGATGCAGCCTCATTCAAGGCTCAGTTCAAGGTCAAGTTGGATGGGGTTCTGAGCAACCTGATCCAGTTGAAGATGTCCCTGCTCACTGCAGGGCAGTTGGACTAGCTCACCTTTAAAGGTCCTTTCCAACCCAAACTATTAAAAAAAAAATAAAATATATATAGATACACAACTCCCATTACTTTTTATTGCAGTGCTGGCCTAAATCCTAGGACTGGCCTCTAAGTAAGTTTCTGTCAATGATTGTAAGCAATCTGTTTCAAAACCAGTGGCCCTGAAGCTTTTAAAAGATGCATTAATGGTGGCGTACTACAGTTAATTAACTATGTTAATTATCAAGGCTTAGCAGTCACAGGTAGTGCCGCTGATCTGGGACACGCGTTTCTGGCCCTGGCACCCCCCTATTTTGTCAGATTATTATTTTTTAGTGTTTGTGGAGGGCATGCAAACACAGCACAACTACCTTAGAGAAAATTTTACATGATTTAGAGTAAAAGGATAATTGGTGTGCAGTGCTGTCCCACCCTGCTGAGGGGGCATATTTTTTAAGGTGTAAGGAACTGTTGTGTCTTTCAACAAATGGGGCCAGAATGAATGCACAGATAGCCAAAAAATGTGTTACACGCAATCGCTTGATGACATGGGCCTGGTCTTGACATGTTACACAATTCTTGGCAGTTCTGTATTGCTCTGTTCTCTGTCTCACACCGGTAATCTCTGAAGAACACTTTATTCCTCAAGTGGTAAAATCAAAATCTGACTTGGCCAAGACAGAGATTACCAGGGCTGACAAAAGTTTGTATCTAAAGCTTCAGTGCTAGGATGAAGGGTGTGATCCAGGGATTCGAAGAAAACAGGATGCTGTTTGCTCTTACATCTGAGGTAGTTCAAAGCTTTGCCTATGGAGCCCTGTGACTCTGTTCCCTTCTAGAAGCATGTAAGACACGCTGTTGATGGAGGCGACATCATTTTTTCACTGGCAGACTTAAACTTCTGTCATCCTACTTCCTAAGGTGTATGTTTTAAGAAACGTTTCAAAAATGTGACATGGGTTCCTAATTACCAAACCTAGCTGTAGAACTGCTGCTCATCACAGAGGAAATTAGGAAGTCTTCCAGCACTGAGCTATCAGCTGCCGAATATAGCTCAATGTTTTGGGTTTGATGCTGGGTATTTTTTTTTATTGAACCGTAAGGTTTCATGAAACTTTTGCCTTCTTAGACCTTCTCATTTATTGCAAAGGGAAACTTTGTGAAAAATATAGCAAAAAACCCCAACAGTTCCCTGAACAGTTCTCTATTTAAATAAAGAAGTGATTGAACCAAATGAGGGTGGGTTTTTTTCCTCTTTTAAAATATCCCTTTCCCTCCAGAAAGATGGTAGTCACATCCAGAATTTTGTACTTGAGTCTTGGCCTAGTGATTATACAGACAACACTCTCTTCACAGATAATCATACTGCTTTTCCCACATGAACTACATGGACTGCAAGACTTGAAAACTGCTATGAGGACTTCTTTCCTGATTTCACATTTTTAGGTCTTTAACTTTTTCATGGCTACTGCTACACTAAGCAATAGTTCTGCTCCTGGATGTGTCCTAGGCTTGCCATATCTACGGGCTGGGGAAACTGGCTAGACTCATGAAAGCAGGGACCAATGTGTGTGTAGGTCAGCATGCAGATGGGTCTTCTTCCCAGCGTAGGAGTAGGCTGGGTTTGAGATGGGCAAATGAAGTAATGAATTAGGGCATGTTCCCAGGTAACACTGTATAAACTCCAGTGCATTCTATAGAAACGATCTTAATTTTCTGTAAAGCACTAGTAGATTGACTTAGACTTAAGCTCAGAATTTCTAGAATGCTCTGTAATTATTATTTTATTATTTTTTAACTCTCAGCACTCTGGTAGTTCAAACACAGACTTGGAATTTCCAAAAGGCTTTGCTGTCTTTCCTTGCCATTTGGCCCAAAATGTTGCAGAAGATGGGAACAGCTTTGTGATATATTCTTACTGTGCACTGTAAAGTACAGATATTCTAAGCTATTTACCTTTAATAGTATCTCCTTGGAGATAAAGCACAGGGGAGCAGGTCAAAGAAGCAGCATCTTCTGCATGCCTTCCTAGAGCCACTGACTCTGGAGAGTCCTGGCAGCTCTATGACTCAAACAGAGAACATTTCCCCTTCAGACGCTGCTGGGGCAGACAGTGGATGAGCTGAAGTCCCTGCAGTAAGAGCCCTCTCCTTGCCTGCAGCTCATTTGGTGGGGTAGTGGCAGCTAGTCTCATGCTACTTGTGCTCACTTGCATAGCGCTCAGGGCTTGTGCCTTTCGCTCTCTTTTCACCTTTTGTGAAACCTGGAGTTGAAAAGAAGCACAAACAGAAAGCAGGGAAAGAAAAGGGGGCTTGAGCTCCTGTGTTTCTGCTCATCTACAAGATGGGAGGCTCCAAGAGGGGCTGGGCAGCTCTCTGACAAGATCTGCTTTCCTGGTACATGCAGAAACACACCAGCGCTTCTTTGGGTCACTGCCTGAAACTGGAGGATTCAGCGATTTACCCAACCACTATCAACAGTACTCATCTATGGGACTTTCCTGTCCCTCAACAGTCACTGACCTGTGGCACGTCCTTTGCTCTGAGCATCCACATGGGCAGTGAGGTCCTGAAGTAGGCACCAGCTGTAATTCATATCACCAAGAGTTATTTTACTGGCTTTTCTAATGATCCCCATAGTCACGCTGTCTCCTCCCACACCAGAGGGACAAGACATTCACTGATGACATGGCGAACTGGTGCAGAGAGAGGGTGTGGCTCCAAGTGGTGACCCCTTCCCCAGGCGTTGGGGGGCTGCAAATCCCTGGACTATGGATGTGCTTGGCACTCCGCTGCCACTTCCCATTTCTTCTCCCTGCTGTGGTGAGCACAAACACCAGGCTCCACAGGCTGTGAGAGAGACTTCTCACAGGCCCCCATTAGCTCTACTCTATGTGCTGTGCTCCCACCCCATGAAGACCACATACTTTGATCTGAAACCAGGTACCCATCTAATGCCTGCACCCAAATTCAGTGTAATGCATAAACTTTCTCTTCCCACTTATGAACCTCTATTGTGACGTGTAACCTTCACACTGTCTAACATTTCTCCTTGGGGGGGGACTTGGCCTTTCCCTTTGTTGAAGTTCATGAAGCTCCTGTCAGCCCATTTCTCCGGCCTGTCCGGTTTCCTCTGGATGCCAGCACAACCCTCTGTATCAGCCACTCCTCCCTGTTTTGTATATCATCTGCAAAGTTATGGATGGTGTATTCTGCCTAAACTTCCAGACCATTAACCATGGAATCATAGTGTCATAGAATGGTTTGGGTTGGAAAGAATCTTTGAAGATCATCTAGTTCCAAGCTCACACCCTGCCATGGGCAGAGACAGCTTTCAGTATATCACGTTGCTCAAAACCCTGTCCAACCTGAGTTTGAACACTTCCAGTGATGAGGCATCCACAACTTCTCTGGGGAACCTGTTCCAGTGTCTCACCACCCTTATCATAAAACAGTTTCTTTCTTATGTCCAATCTATATCTGGTGACAAGTGATAGGATGAGAGGAAATGGGTTCAAGTTATGTCAGACGAGGTGTAGATTGGATATTAGGAAAATTTTTTTCACTGAAGGGGTTATTAAACACTGGAATAGGCTGCCCAGAGAGGCAGTGGATTCGCCATCCCTGGAGGTTTTTAAGAAAAGGGTAGATGTGGTACTCGGGGACATGGTTTAGAAGCAGTTTTGTCAGGTTAGGTTAATGCTTGGACTTGATGATCTTAAAGGTCCCTTCCAACCTCAACAATTCTATGATTCTATGATTCTATATCTAGCCTCTCTCAGTTTAAAACAGTTGCCCCTTGTCCTGTCACTACAGGCCCTGGTAAAATGTCTCACTCCATCTTTCTTATGCTCCCCCTTTATATATTGAAAGGCTGCAATAAGGTCTCCCCAGAGCCTTCTCTTCTCCAAGCTCAAAAACCCCAACTCTCAGCCTCTCTTCATAGGAGAGGTGTTCCAGCCCTCTGATGATTTCCATGGCCCTCCTCTGGACCCACTTTAATGAAGATGTTGAACAAGATTGGGCCCATTATTGACTGCTGGTGTACACCATTCATGGCTGCCCTTCAGCTGGTCATTGTGCCGCTGAACAAAATCCTCTGGGTCCAGTCATTCAGTCAGTTTTCAGTCTACCTCACTGTCCACTGTTCTAACCCACACTTTATCAGTTTGTCTATTAGGATGTTAAACCATGGAGAATGTTATTCCACAGGACTCTCCAAATAATAAGTTGTACATATTTCTGTAGCACTTGCCTGGATATAGAGCTGGACAAAGCCTCCTAAAACATTTGGATTCTTAAATAATGGGTAGATTCTTAAATATTGAACACTTCAAGTCTGACGTCTATTTTCATGTTAGTTAGTGAAACAAATTTTCATAGATCCAGGGAAAAATTTAGATTTGGAGAATCATCTGTGGAGTCTAGTCCAACCTCCTGCTCAGAGGAGGTATGATTAGATCATGCTGCTCAGGGCCATGTCCAGTTAAGTCTTGAACATATCCAAGCTGGAGCTGCAGATTCCCCATACTTTTTTTTTCCAAAAGGTAGAACATCTTTAGTTTCTACTGAAAATAGTGAAGGCACAGCACTGTAAAAGTTAGCTGGTATGTGCTATGCATCACAATACTTGGACATCCACAGGCCTTCAGTGGTTGCTGTAGTGGCTGCCTCCAAAAATTGTATGTTATATGTAGTGAGAAGGAGACTGGTTGTGACTCTGTGTAACAGTTATGGCTATAATGGTTGATGATATGAAGTACTTCAGGGATACTGAGGCATCTAACGGTGGAAGTGACAATACACAGCTTGCATAATTACACTGAGTTAATTGCATATGGAAAATTCAAAAAATACCTTGGCTAGGTTTCAAAGATTTATCATGCATTGTGAGTGCCTATGTCTAAGGTTCGGCTTCTCAAAGTGCCCATTGAGTTGCCACTTAGGCAAGTGGTCATTATAGGTTTCGTTTGTGAAGTTCCTCAAGGGTTTGTATTTCTTACCCAGAAGCACTGAAGCCTTGGTAAAACCCATCTGCAACCCTTTGCAACTGATAAGCTGGATAATCCTCTGTCAGTACTGCAAGCAGAACTCAGTCCAGTATGCATATTTTCTTAATTTATGTCAAGATCTGCTGGAAGATCTGATCTTTAAAACCTGTCAGCAAAAATTGTAGTATTAACTCTAGCTGGGCAGTCCCAATCAAAAATTTTATATCCCCAACTGCCTAGACCTTCCAAAGATCATGTGAACATGAAGAAACACAGAAGCTCCTGTGGTAATGTCCAAAGTATCATGTCTGAAGCTTCAGCCCATGTATGGGATCGCATGATGAACAATGCAACTTTAGAAGAGATAGAAAGGATGTTCAATGTGCTAGCAGGAAGCTTCAGAGCCAGAGCTATCCTCTCTGATTGCTGACTTTTTTGGTGGTGCTGGGAAATGAATATTTCCTAAATCATGAAGCAACAGCAGAGTACTCAGTAAGAAAAAAAAGGAAGGAACTTTATTTATCTTCTCTTGTTCTTCTAGAGAAGGGACTTGTGTTCCTGGAATTTCTCTCATTTTAGCCTTTAAGTAAAATGTCATCAGAGGTGCTTCTAAAACAAATACTGATATGAAGAGAAAAACAGAGTCATAAATAGAAAACCTTGCAAGCATACCTTACTTCTTCAGTGTGAGAGAAGGAGGTGGCTTCTGACAGTCCTTTTGCAGTAGACTGAAGAATCTTGTTATCAGCTTACAGTTACTGTAACATAAACTTAAACCCTCAGAAAAAGGTAAAGTATGATGATAGACATCAGCACACATCAGTGGTCATATCCAAAGGACAGCTTCATCAATCCTACAGCAATCACCTGATCTAATGTTGTACCCAGTTCTTGTGTGATGAGTGGGGCCGCGGGAAGAGTAATGCAAAGGCAGCTGATTAGCTCCTGAAAGTCATGTAAGCAGGTGCTTTAAAGCTTGCTCTTCAAAGAACAGAATGAATTACAGAAATAAAGTAAGTAGAAGGCATCTGGACTGTTTATGCCATCATTTTAACGCTTTTGAGCAGGAGGATAAAAGGCCTGGTGCACCACATGAAAGCTTAGACTAGTAATGTCCACTATAAAAGAGCAGCAGCTGCTATGCTCAGCTGTGTGTAAAGTTGAGATAGCTCTTTAAAATGAGGAAGCTTCCAGAGGCATGAGACATTACAGATCATTTCACCATGTCCTCATCATTCCGTCTCCAGAACCTGCTCCCTGCTCTCATTGTGAAGCATCATGAAGTTACTATTCACTTTGGCCTGGAAGTCTAGCAGGGTCTCGTGGGGTTCCCAAAGTCGCTGGGGTCACATCATACCTGTTTCCAGATCTGTTTAAGGTCCTAGGATGGGACTCAGCATAGAATTGATTTCCAGTGCTGGCAAAGAATTTTTGCCAGAAACTGGACAGTGAATTTAGTTTCGATTCTCCAACTGTACAATAGGGCTGATAATAATTCTGTGTTTCACAGAGCTGTTGAGAGCATATATTAATGTGCATAAAGTTCTCAGACTTTAAAATGTAGACTTGAGGAAAAATCTCTTTAGTTTGCTTTGTACACCTATGGTATTAATCCAGCCAAATAAAAAGTTCTGCTTTTCAGTTGAGAGTTCAAAAATGGAATTAAGCTGAAGGTGTCTTCCACTGAATACTGGGATGATGTTTGTCAACTAGAGGTATTAATGTGCTGTAGTTTTGTAGGTAGATGTCTGGAGGTCACAACTTTCGCACTTCACTAGACTGTGAAGTTAACTGAAGATGTGCTCCTCCACACTCTCATCAACTGAGGGCCTATCAACTAAGAGCGCAACCACCATCAGTGTTCTTTTTCTATTCTTCTCAGCCTGAAAAAGTAATAAATAATCCCATTTCTTTATATATTTTTAATTTCTTTATGTCTAAAGGAAGGTCACAGAATTCCAAAATTCCCTATAACCCAAGAAAAGCACTCACTTCCTGCTGCTCTCTGCAACGTTGCAGTATGAAGAGGTATGAGGAAACAAATCTGCTGGTTTGGGTTGTAGCACTGTATGCACACTTCTAGAGATTACCAGGGGGTGAAACTGGAAGCACAGATATGTGTTAAAATGTTCCTCATGTGTGGGACACCACTTGCTGAAGGTCAGCAATCACCTGCTTCCACCCCTGAGCAAATACTTCCAGTTTGTGCAGGAAGCTTCTTACCTGATGTCTGAGGTGAAGAGCTCCCTCTTGATAGTGTGCAACTATCAATCAGTCTTGTTTCTAAACTTAACACAGGCCAGCAGCCCACTTTTGTCAGAGCTCCTGCAGGGAACTAGAGCAGGGAAGGTCTGTGTGACCGCAGGGATTTCACAATCCCTGCTGAACTTGTAGGCTCTGATGAGCTGTAGAAAGTGTAACAGGGCATGCTTTGTTTCTGTTTTCGTACCCTGGAAAGCATTTTTTCTATAGATGACGCATAACATTGCAGCCTCCTTACTGCAATATGAACGTGGTTTGCTCTACCATGCAGTCAGCAGCCACTGGAGAAGCCAGTCAATTTCTTCAAGCCACGTACGGCGTATGCTGCCACCACCTTTTCAAGATGTGGGAGGGATCCAAATCTGTTTTTAACAAGTCCAGCATGTTTCAAATTAAATGCAGCTGGCAATCTTCTCTTAGATTTTGGACATGGTTCCTGCCAGGTTACAAATATACTTTTTTTCCTTTTACTCTTTGGTGTTAATACTGTGAGCCAGTAGAGGGCATACTGGCATTTAATTTTAATATTATTATCTTCTAAATAGATACATTTTCTTTCTGAAATTTAAAGTTTTAAAGGATACTGTTAACAAAAGTAAAGATTCCTATAGATAATGGCCATTGTGCAAAGCTAATTGTGAAAACTTGCTTTTTCAATATCACCCAAACGTGAATGATAAACTTTAAAAAAATCAAAACCACCCAAGAGTGCAAACTGTGGAAATATCTAAAGCTTACCCTACCTACTTTCATCTATCATATTTTCATGACGCAGGCAATTTTTTTTTCCATTTTGATCTTCAGAATGGGTTAATAAAACACACCTTAGGGTTGAAAAGTCCAGTAAAACAGTTGCATAGCACCCACATACCCACATCACCCATCTGTCCTGAATAAAGTTATTTTTAGCTGTCTCCTAGCTACGGATCCTTCCAGCACAAAGCTTTATAATCTCAATCAGGCACACACATGCTTATACGTAGCCTTTTCTCCCCTCTCCCCCATACAGTAATAGAACTGCAGATGCTCACCTTCAGAAAACATAAAATAAAATAAAAAAATCAGAATAGCTTCTAAAATTGTTCATTCAAGCACAAACTATTCATCATGAAATACATCTGTCAGCCTGTAGCAGGAAGAAGAGTTATGCTTACTTTGGGCCAAACGGTCTCAAGGAACATATTAGAATATGAATGTTTTGACAGTTCACAGCACCTTTAATCTGAAATTCCCTAAATACTTCATGTGTATTAATTGAGGTTCCTTCTTGTAGCAAAATCTTTTTATTATACTCAAGTTTTCATATGGGCCTTTGAGGCATAAGTGATTAAGACCCACTTTTTCCAAAATGTGTCTTGAAGTAGTTATCTTGGTGCCTGGTTGCTTTTCACTGTAAGATTATGGTAATTTCAAATATATTTTGTTTTGTTCTCTAAAAATGTACTAGGAGTAAGAGGAGCTGTGAGAACTAATAATATCTAAGAATTCAATTACTCTGTAACTTGACTGTAAGAGATAAGTATGAGAGTAAGGATCAAAAAGTGTTTTCAGGAATAAACACGGGTTCTCCAGAGACATTCGAAAAGTTACGCATATTGGTAAACAGCTAAGCTGAAAATGCCTCTTAAAAGTACTGAAGCAAGTACTCTTCATGTGAAATCTTAAAACTATCCACAAAAACAGATTGTACGAATATCAACCTCATGCACATGTGCAAAAGGAGGCAGCGTGTGGGGCAAGAGGATAAGAACCTGAGGCATTATGGGCTTGGTATAGACGAGGCAGAGAGAACTCAAGATGTCAAAGGTACAGCAGCAATGATGGCAAATCAGTGCCATGTGTGCCCTGCATGGCACCATCAGAGAGCTGGGCTGACGTCATCAGCAATGCCAGTGCTTTGTAAAACGTGTTTTTGCCCAGCAGCACACAGACACACCTTTTCCTGAGAGGCTTTCACCATCCCTAGCTATCATTTTGATACTTTAGAACGAGTTAAAAAGAAAACAAGAGTCTGACAAAAAGAAACTAGGTCTTTTTTGACCTCACTGGAATAGAAAAATAAGTAAAGAACACAAGCGTGGGGATAGAGCTCCATGGATACTGGGGACAGAGCTCCATGGATACAGGCTTCTGCTTCCACCTGTACACCACGATTGTGGGAAAGGCTTACAAGCTGTGCTGCAGGCACGACGCTGTCAGCACATTCCTTGCAAGTATCTTGAATGTGCAAAGTAGAAATGTTTTGTTGATGAGCTCTGGAAAATGCCTTCCAGTCTGTATTCCTGTGTCCTTTCAAAGCATCACTAGTGACAGCACTTGCTTCAGCTAGTACTTTGTTCCTGAAGACCTAAGGGAATTGCTTACAGTTAAAAGCACCAGGATTACAAAACACAGGGTTTCCAAGGACTAGGCAGTCCCAACTCCATATTATTTGGATATTCTGTGTTGTCATAGATTCCCAAAATTTCTTGACAGTACAGATGGCAAAATACCTTGTGATGGCTGACAGCAAATCTTTTTCATAAGGTGTTTAAACATTCATTCCTTTCCAAATATTACATTCGGTATTTTAATCTCCAAAATCTTTTTTATTTGCTGGAGGAGTATCACAACCTTTGCCCTGATCATAAGTAACTAAGCATAATTAGCCATGGCTGACAGGCAAGCAAGCGAGCAAGAACTGAGTGGGATGAGCCATGGTATGGAGCATGGAACAACAAGCGCCAGGAGAACACCACCAGAAACTGCTGGAAAGGCCTAGTGCGATATCACCATTTATCAATTTGAGACAGCATCTGGCTATAAACCCACCCAGGAACAGAGTTTGGGAAAGCCGGTACATGGACATCTGGCACCACGTAGAAGCAGAGGACCTGAGATGCAACTGTTAAAACATCGGCCAAAGCCCTCAGGCAGAGCCCACCATGGAGCAGCTGGAGAGAGTGTTGCTTTTTCTGCAGCCTCAACTTTCTGGCATGGGAACAATGGGGGAATCATGCACATAACTATATATGTAAACTCTGTGTGTGTGTGTGTATGTGTGTGTACAAGCACATGTGTGTGCACATGCGTATGTGTGCGCAATCCTTTACCTGACACAGCCTATCCTGCTTTTTTGGTCTACTTAATAAAGTCAGCTCATCCATGTCATGTTATCTGGTGTTCCTCTTCCCCCATGACATCATATTATTATCAAAGAATAGAAGATACCTTGCTTCAAAATATTTTCTCCCTTTTTGTGAGGTACTAAAACTTTCTCTTACTTTTAAAATATTTTCTGTAAATGTCTCGGCATTGGAGAATTTTTTTTTTTTGTGAGTTCTTGCTTTTGACCAAATATGAAGAGTAAAAATATTTAATGTTTTGTTTTCGCTTTTAAAATCATCCACTTTGAAGTAAAATGACTGCTATTTTCTCTCTCTCATACATTGTATAAACCATGTTTTACCCAGGATTCAGTAGAAAAGAAAGCATGCAAAACCCAAAAAAAAGATCCTCCTGGAAAATATGCTAAGGCACATGGAAAATAAGGAGGTGATTGGTGACAGCCAACATGGCTTTGCCAAGGGCAAGTCATGCCTGACAAATTTGGTGGCCTTCTACGAGGGGTTACAGTGGTAGTGGATAAGGGAAGACCAACTGACGTTATCTACCTGGACTTGTTCAAAGCATTTGGCACTATCCCGCATGATATCTTTGTCTTTAAATTGGAGAGACGCGGATTCAACAAATGGACCACTCAGTGGATAAGGAACTGGCTGGATGGCTGCACTCAAAGAGTTGCAGTCAATGGCTCAGTGTCCAAGTGGAAACCAGTGATGAGTGGTGTTCCTCAGGGGTCAGTACTGGAACCAGTGCTGTTTAATGTCTTTGTCTGCAATATGACCAGTGGGATTGAGTGCACCCTCAGCAAGTTTGCCAATGACACCAAGCTGTATAGAAAGTTGACACACTGGAGGGAAGGGACGTAATCCAGAGGGACCTGGACAGGCTTGACAGGTGAGCCCATGCAAACCTCATGAAGTTCAACAAGGCCAACTGCAAGGTCCTACATCTGGGCTGGGGCAATCCCAAGCACAAATACAGGCTGGGCGGAGAATGGATTGAGAGCAGCCCTGAGGTGAAGGACCTGGGGGTGTTTGTTGATGAGAAGCTCAGCATGAGCTTGTGCAATGTGCGCTTGCAGCCCAGAAAGCCAAACACATCCTGGGCTGCATAAAAAGAAGTGTGGCCAGCAGATCAAGGGAGGTGATTCTGCCCCTCTGTGCTCTGGTGAGACCTTGTCAGGAGTACTGCATCCAGCTCTGGAGCCTCCAACATAAGAAGGACATGGACCTGTTGGAGCAGGTCCAGAGGAGGGCCACAAAGATGATCAGAGGGCTGGAGCACCTCTCCTATGAGGACAGGCTGAGAGAGTTGGGGTTGTTCCATCTGGAGAAGAGAAGGCTCCAGGGACACCTTATAGCAGACTTCCAGTTCGTAAAGGGTGCCTACAGGAAAGATGGAGAATGACTCTTTATCAGGGAGTGTAGTGAAAGAACACTTTTAAACTGAAAGAGGGTAGATTTAGATTAGGTGTTTGGAATAAATTCTTTACTTTGAGGGTTGTGAAACAGTGGAACAGGTTGCCCAGAGAAGTTGTGGATGCCCCATCCCTGGAAGTGTTCAAGGCCAGGTTGGATGGGGCTTTGAGCAACCTGGTCTAGTGGAAGGTGTCCCTGCCCACGGCAGGGGGTTAGGAACTAGATGATCTTTCAGGTCCCTTCCAACCCAAACCATTCTATGATTCTATGAAGCTTCAGATGCTGATGCTCAAGTGCACTTGTAGAGAAAAGAAGTAACAGGTGAAGTGTCCTGCATTAGCAACATTTAGGAACAGCTAAACAGTTAACAGCATTTGGTATTCTTGGGATAGCACTCCTGTAAATTGGAAGCAGTTACTGGGGGTGTCTGCACACAGAGGGAGATAGAAAAGGATGCTGAAGGTTAGGAGTATGGTGAATAACTCTGGTGATAGGAAAGGGTAATTCGAAATTCCTGGTTGGTTGGTATCAAGCAGGATGCCATCCAAGGTCCCTGCTTAGCTTGACACAACGGAGATACAAGAAGCAAGAAACTTCTGACTGAATGCTCTTTTCTCAGAGTAATAAGAAGAAAAGCACTGGGATACGTTCTTCTTGTCTCATTAGGTCTGAAGATATTTTCATGTGTAAGCATCTCATATTTTCTGCTTTTATTATTTCCAGTTAAGACCAAGAAAGCTAAACTTTCCAATGAAACATATTTCCAAAGTGTCGATTTACCAGTCAAAATAATTTGTGTAAGCTTCTCTGTGACTATGCTTAACATAGTTTCTGACTTTTTGAGTATGACTAAAGCATAAACAACCACATTTATAAGTTACTGTGAGTGGTTTTACTTTGTAAAACTTTATCTTTAAAAAAGAATAGCTACATTTTGTGACCAGCTTCTCTTATGTTACAGCTGCATAAATCCAGAAACCTTTCCTAATAATTCTGTGCAGGTGGTCTGATATTTGGAGGAATTAGTAATGACAACCTATGGTTATTCTTTAAGAAGTAATCAAAATTCCATTCCTTCTACTTGCTTAGGCTATCAGAAAGGTCTGAAGACTTGTGAGTTTTTTCTTCCCCCATCTTTTAAAGTTGATGCTCTTTCTTCACCTCTACAATCTGTTGGTGCCTGAACAGGGAGTTGAGGAGTTTGCTCCATTCAAAACCGGTTTTCATTCTGGGCTGGGGTTAGAGGCTGATAAACACAAATCATAAAAATCAGTGTCAGGTGACAACATGGGTATCAACACTGAGATACGGGCATAAAAACAAAGGTCACAAACTTTTACAGGAGACAATATGGTGAGAAGCAGAATTGGTATCAGGGGCAATATCCTCATTGAGCATCATTGGAAAGAGGTGTTCAAAATAAAACCAGGGCTACAAATGCTAGTTTCTAATAACAGACATATTGACTTGTTCACGTATTTGCTATGAATGTGGTTCCTTTGCAGCAGCTTCCAGCAATTCAAAATAAATACACTTCCATCCTAACAACAATGCCACTAACCTTCTGAAATATGTAAATAGGGTAGTAATCAATAGATGCAGAGAGGCGATTTTTGTGAAACTGGTGTCAGAACACCTATATACAGCTCTAACATCAACAGTGACAAAGGACTGAAAAATGGAAATGTGGGAAAATATTGCTAATTATTTGAAGGCTAAGGAAACACCCTGCCAAGATTCAGTCCTTGTTTAGCTTAATAAGAATCAGAGATAATTTAATTTTGGTAGAAAAATGTATTTATTGGTATAAATGGGATAAAATAGAGAACATACTGGGTCTACTAAAGCTTATAAATGTAGTAAAGAAAGTCTGTTGGCCAAAATATGAAGGGAAGAGATGCATCCACAGTCTGTTAGTGACTGGGTCCCTTCCAAAATGCAGAGCATAATAACGCATAGTTTATAGATGAAGTTACTAAGGCAATTGAATGAAACTCTGTGGCTTGAATAAATTTGTCTATGTGTTTAATAGCCTCTACCAGTCTGAAAGATAAGAAGTTGATAGTGAAGAAACCAAGGGAATTGGAGGGTAGAGGAAGAAATGAACATGCCATCAAAGAAGAAGATGTAGATAACGGGAAAGTAGAGCAACATCACAGTAATGACTTTCCTTTGATTAAATGAACAATACTGATTGTTTATTAATGAGAAGTTTTGTTTGGATATGTGAAGAATGTTTTAAGTGATACATTATTCAAGGCTTCCTCTCTAAATTCCTTTCTCTTTTCTTAAAAGGATGCTGAATTGGTCACTGTCCCTGACTGCCAACAAGCCAGATCAACAGCGTAGCTTCAGTTGGATGGGTTAATAGGATCTGAAAACTTCCTATTTTATCTCTCTGGTATGCTGACAAAAAGCAACTACACATCATAATCTTTCATTATGGTAGCTGGTCTTTAATGCCGATGAAGTCCAGAGAAAATATGGTATATGGAAAGAATATGGAACTTACAAAAATATGATGATATTTAACGTATTACTGTAAGTTACAATTCCAGGTCAGAAAAGCATGAGAAAAATAAGCATGTAGTGGGCTTTTTAATTACATAGTTTCTTAGTATGATTTAATATGACACAATTTTCGATGACCAGCAGTTTTTACTCAAGTGTTTCAAACAAGGGAAGAGCTTTGGAGAATGACGGGGGTGTTGTTAATGTTTAAACTACATTTCCTTATATCTGTGGTTCACAGAAATTATGCAACATTTGTGATCGGAGAGAAATTTGTTGTGAATGGAATAAATAAAAAACTTGAGCAAGCAAAGCTAACTTTCACACAAGATAAAACAGAAATATTTGTATTTAGACACTATTTTTCTTTGGAAATTTACAACCAGTTTCTCCTCACTCATACTTGGCCTTTTCTAGTGTTCTTTGAAGCTGAAAATTCACACTTGTATATTTTAAAAAGAGAATATAGCACAAGGATCTTTCTAACATGGACAGCTATATAAATAATTTCATTTGGCCTTATAAAGTCAGACCCTTCAGCATTTCTCTTCCATAATCCCTGTACTGAAAATTTACCTGACTTCATCCGTTTTAGTCTAATGGCATATGTATGTTTCTATAGTAGATGAAGAGCAAGGCAATTTATATTCATGATAGGTGATTTTAAAGTTTTTAATGGATGCTTTAACCCCAGCTAGACCTGAGGAATGTTCTTGTACCGTATTTAGGTACTTGTAACTGTATGCTAGAACTGCACAGTGCAAAAGAAGTGTTATCATATTTAAAATCTCTGCCTAGCTGGCATACAAGTGCTTTTTCTTTTCTATTTTCTGTTATAGAAAACATTCCTTATGTCAAGTATTATTAGCACACCTATGGATTCCCTGCATATTTTCATTTTACAAAAAGAGCTACATTGTCCTAATTCTTTTTTGATGTAACAAGGGAAAGAAATTAATCCCTTGTACAGTAAAAAATATATTAATAATTGAGTAAGCTTTGAAATATATCAAACAACTTCTTCAGAAAGCATAAGTGGGTAAAGTGTATCGTGTAAATCTCATACAGGCTTTTAGCTAGAGATACACAAGACAAGCTGATAGATGACAAGAACAAATCTTTTAACAAATGATCTGTGGGCTCATTTCCATGCAAAACTAGGAAGACTTTGTCTTACTTCCAGCTCTTCAAAAACTGAGCAATCGGCACCAGGCCAAGACAGAAAGAAATGGATACCTGCAGGTACCTTTAATGCAGTGAGAAAGGGTTGCATATCATCCAGGCAAACAGAGAAGGATATTGGTGATGAAGAGGGAATTGCTGTTTGCATTTGGAAGTGTTCAATAGGTTGCTTCATTTTTTTGTTTGTTCTCAGAAAGCACCTATTTCGGAGTTTTGTGTACTTGATCATTAATACATTGAACCCAGTGCTTGTCCTCCAAGCACCTCAATGGAAAGGTAAATCTGAGTCATAAAGGTTGGCGGTAGAGAGCCACTGGTAGAGTTGAGGAGGAAAATAATGTCCAGAATTTTTTGTCTGATTTAAAGGCTGCACCAAACTCTCTGCTAGAGCCTACATTACAGTATCTGGTACCTAATTATTCAAAATTTCTTTATTGTCTATCTCTTTGAAAGACTTTTAAGTTTTCCCACGTATTCTATGCATCTTAAAATCAGAATTATTATTCAATTGCACAGATAATAAACAGTAAACATCCAATCTTCATGGTATTTTTATGGTTTAAAATTTCTTTTAAAGTAAAATCAATGTCTTCTTTATGTTAATGATTCTAGCACATTTCACTGCTGCAAAGTACTGAACATTGCCCTTCTATTTGTCCTAATTATTTGATAATTTATGAGGTGATTTGTACTCAGATTTGATGTGATTTACTCTGTGCACCTGAGCATAATATGTACTCTCTATATATCTCAATAGCACCTGTTAATCAAGTATCATTAATATTAACCAACCTGGTAAAAAACCGCTGCCTATGTGATAGTTACCATAACATTTATTGACATCACTCTAAATACCAGTTTGCTGTGCTGTGAATAAAATGATTTTTGGTGGCTGCAAAACCATAGAATCTGTTACAGTGTGCACCAATTTATTAATTTGGATAAAAAACAGTGAATTTGCACTATTTAAGGCAAATATATATATTTATACTGCCATCACCTACACTGAAACTGATGTTGATTCAATGGGTTTTGTATCAAGACCAAAATACTGCAGTGACCAAACTGATGACCTCTTCCATCTCCACAACTTTTAACAGGAATAATTGTGTACTGATACTGAAGTACTTGAGACGTGCTTAAAAACAGCTGAAAAATAATCTCCCAGAATTTGCCAGTCAAAATCCTCTTTAATCTCCATACAGTCTTTCATCCTGGTTAGGCACAAGCGCAAATAAGTGAAGTAAAATGCCACATGCTTCAGGAAACAAAACAAGGAAAAACCTTTTTACTTCCTGTGTTTCTGTACCGACCTGTTAGAAAAATTCTTTCTGGTGGTTGTATTTCAGTAGATGATAGGTTATGAAGTTCCTTTAGTAATTATTTCTGCTGCTCATCTTCAGCCTAAGATTTTGCAACTCTCTGCAAACAGTTTATCTTGCAGATACTCTTCACTTCATTTTTGGTAAATCTGTCATATCATGCATTGGGTTAAAGAGTTTGCAGCAGCACATGTGCCAAACAGAGAGGCAGGGGCAAAACTAGTCAATATTTGATAATGACAGAACTACAGGCTAGAAATGTATCTGATTAGGTTAACAGTCATTCGCTCTGTGATAACGCCTTGAAATATTGCAGAATGAAATGCTGGGTTCTTGCAGTCCTCAAAAACTACTCATACACAAAATGCTTTGAGACCTAAGGATGGAAAGTGACACTTCACCAGCCTCAGGAAATGTGCTTATTTCTAGTGTGTATTGCACCTAGTGAATGGCGTCACTTACTAATAATCCTTTTTTTGTGTGTTTCCCATGTCTCCACCAATATAAATGAAAATACCATGTGAAACCCCCTTATTTTTGGGGGGTTGTGGGGTGTATATAACAGTTTGAAAAAAGTTAGGCAGGAACTGTGCTTCAGATATTGCCCTGAGAAAGAAACTTCATTTGCAAGGCTTTCCTGGAGTGACAAGTAGCAAGGTAAATACAGGAAAGATAAGACAAGCTTGACAGTTACTAACAGTCTCAGTGCTATGGTATACTACTTCCTTTGGAAGGAAAAAAAAAAAAAAAGTCGATTCATTCCAAAGACTTTCAAAACGTCAAACTTCCGTTGCCCAGAAAAGCTGTTGAGGCCCCATCCCTGAAGGTGTTCAAGGCCAGGCTGGACGTGGCCTTGGGCAACCTGGTCTAGTGGGAGGTGTCCCTGCCTATGGCAGGGGGGTTGGAACTTGATGATCTTCAAGGTCCTTTCCAACCTAAACCATTCTATGATTCTATGAAAAAAGCACCTGAAATCAATGGGAATTGTTTCAATGAGGATTATTGCATCCAGTGATGCGGTGTCTTGCAAAATACTTAAGGCAAATCTCACACTTGTGTAGGTACTTCCCATGCTTTGTGTGTGTGTAAATATATCTGGTGAATTTATTTTTCACAAGCCATTAGGATATAACTGATTATTTGTTCGTATGACTTTGCACACTTAGCTAACATTAATGTGATGTTTCAGATCCCTTTAACCCACATCTAATAACCCACATCTAATCATCACCAAGTAAGAATTAATGCATTTCAAATTAACACATATTTTGGCAAACTGGAAATGCTCTTGGTATGATGTCCTAGATGTAAACACCTTTCACTAACCCTGGCTAGTAACAGTTAGAAAAATACCTCAACATGCTAAAATTATTTAAGAAGTGATTATAGACTGCAGAGCTTATGATAGGGTACAACTCTCTCTGGGAAATTCTGAGATATAGATCTTAATACATGGTTCAATGAAAGGTTCTCCTCAGTTTGTTCCATACTATAGTACTACAAGCAAAAGACAGATTTATTTTATTCATAGAAAACTCTGCATTACTTATAGTTGTGCTGAAAATGCCCTAGCTTGAAAATTTTCTTGTGGATTTGAATATAATTATTCAGAAAATGATAAGCCACTTACTCACTGTAAAGACAGCAAAGTCCAGTCCCCAATAAGCTCTATTTCTAATTTTCCCTTCATGTCCCCTGCAAATAAAGCATTTTATTCTGCCCCTTTATTTTTTGGTTCCTATATTCTTCCTTCAAATCTAGCAAAATGTAGATGTTTTCAACTCTAGCGCTCTTTCAGTCTGGCTATTTTACATTTTTCACTTTGGATTTCTTTCACTCATCTAACAGCTGCACAGTTGTACTACCTCCCTACAAGTCCCACATTCATTCAGGTGCAAACCCGCACCACAACCAGACCACACATATCCAAACGTGGTAGGACTTCTGGATGCCTGGACTCCACAAACCCACAGTTGGAGTTCAACTGCTCAAAAAAATTCAGAATTCATTTGCCCATTTCTCTTTTTCAGGGAACATTTGTTTTTAATTCCTGGAAGAGCAGGAATAAAAAAAATTACTGCAAAGTAATATTCCTTAGGATTCACTATCAGTTCAGTCTGGAAATGACTTAGAAAGCCTACAAGACTTCTTGCCAAGCTTCTGCCCCTTAGGTATTAGCTTCTGGGTTGATTCATTAAGGACACGTGGAAGATATCTGGGTCATTTTCAACACAGATACACTGTCAAGCCAACTACTTCTGAAATAAACAGATCAATTTCTAAGAAAAGGTCTTGTTTAAAGAGCTGCTGGCACAAATGTTATTATATTCTATTAAGGGGTCTTGCTGTGGAAAAAGGCTTCAATAGAATGACTTCCAAGTGGGAATTTTCTGACTGTTCTTGACAAACAATTTATCTCTTGATAGAATCAGAGACTCAGAGAATGCTTTGGGTTGGAAGGGACCTAGCCCACTCCCCTGCAATGAGCAGGGACACCTTCAACTAGATCAGGTTGCTCAGAGCCCCATCGAGCCTGACTTTGAATGTTTCAAGGGGTGGGGGATCTACCACCTCCCTGGGCAACCTGTTCCAGTGTTTAACCATCCTCATGATAAAATGCATCTTCCTCGTATCTAACCTGAATCTACTTTCTTTTATTTCAAAACCATTACCTCTTCTCCTATCGCAATAGGCCCTGCTAAAAAGTCTGTCCCTATCTTTCTTATAGGCCCTTTTTACATCTTGAAAGACCAGAGCTTTCTCTTCTCCAGGCTAAACAACTCCAACTCTCTCAGCCTTTCCTCATAGAATATTCTGTTATGCTGATCATCTTTGTGACTCTCTGCTGGACCTGCTCCAACAGTTCCATGTCTTTCCTGTGCTGAGGACTCTAGAGCTGAATGCCGTACTGCAGGTCGGGTGTCTCCAGAGCAGAGTACAGGAGCAGAATTACCTCCCTTAACCTGCTGGCCATGCTTCTTTTGATGCAGTCCAGGATACTGTTGGTTTTCTGGGCTGTGACCACACATTGTCAGCTCACGTCCAGCTTTTCACCACCAGTACCTGCAAGTCCTTCTTGGCAGGGCTGCTCTCAATTCCTTCATACCCCAGCCTGTATTGATACTGAGGGTTACCGTGACCCAGGGGCAGGACCCTACATTTGGCCTTGTTGAACCTCATGAGGTTTACATGGGCCCACTTCTCAAGCTTGTCTGGGTCCCTCTGAACTGCATCCTGTCCCTCAGGCATGTCAATCACACCACTCAGCTTGGTGTTGTCTGCAAATTTGCTAAGGGTGCACTCAATTCCACTGTCTATGTCATGGGTGAAGATATTGAACAGTACTGGTCCCAGTACAGGCCCCTGAGGGATACCACTCTTCACTGATCTCCCTCTGGACATTGAGCCTTTGACCACTACCCTCTGGATGCAACCATCCAACCAACTCCTTTTCCACCAAACAGCCCACCCATCAAATCCATATCTCTCTAATTTAGAGAGAAGGATGTTGTGGGGGACAGTGTCAAAGGCCTTACAGAAATCCAGACGGATGACATCTGTAGCTCTTCCCTTGTCTGCTCTGTAGTCACTCTGTCATAGAAGGCCACTAGGTTGGTCAGGCGAGACTTGCCCTTGGTGAAGCCATGCTGGCTGTCTCGAATCATGTCCTTATTTTTGATGTGCAAAGTCTATTTGGAGGCCAGGGGTCAATATGGGGTCCAGCCCTGTTTAACATCTTCCTTAGTGATCTGGATGATGGGGCACAGTGTACCCTCAGCAAGGGTACTCGAACTAGGAAGAGTGGCAGATACACCAGAGGATCATGCTGCCATCCAGATGGATCTCAACAGGCTGGAGAAATGGGCTGACAGAAACCTCATAAATTCAACAGTGAGAAGTGCATCGTGCTGTGCTTGGGCAGGAAAAGCCTCAATATATGCTGGGTGCCACCCAGCTGAAAAGCAGCTTGGCAGAAAAGGACTTTGGGGTTCTACTGGACACCAACTTGACCATGAGCCAGCAACGCGCCCTTGTGGTAAAAAAAAAATAAAATAACATCCTGGGTTGCATTAAACAAAGGATTGCCAGCAGGTGGAAGGAGGTGATCCTTCCCTTCTACTCAGCACTAGTGAAGCCACATCTGGAATCCTATGTCCAGTTCTGGGCTCCTCAATACAAGAGAGACATGGATCTACCAGAGAGACTCCAACAAAGGGCCACAAATATGATGAGGGGACTGGAGCATCTCTCTTATGAGGAAAGGCTGAGAGGGACTGTTCAGCCAGGAGAAAAGCAGGCTCAGGGGGATCTTATTAATGTATATAAATACCCAAAGGGTGGGTGCAAAGAAGATAAAGCCAGGCTTTTCTCAGTGGTGCCCAGTGACAGGACCAGAGGCAATGGGCACAAACCGAAACATGGGAGGTTCCCTCTGAACATCAGGAAACACTTTTTTTACTGTGAGAGTGACTGAGCCCAGGTTGCCAGGTTGAGATTGTAGAGCATCCCACCTTGGAGATGTTCAAAAGCTGTCTGGACATGGTCCTGAGCAACTGACTCTGGGTGGCCCTGCTCGAGCAAGGTCATTGGACCGGATGACCTGCAGAGGCCCCTTCCAACCTCAACCAATTTGATTCTAAGCTTACTGCTGTCCTCTTGCAGACAGTTGAGCAGATGCTTTTCTTCAGGCATTTCTGACAGAATCTTTCATGGGAAATGAAGCTTGCACCAATATGGTCTCATTTCCCTGCCAATAGAAGACAGTAACAGTGCAAGTCCTGGTCAGCATCCCACCAACCTCTCCCATCATCACCTGTGAATTAGCTTGACGACAACGTAATTGTCCACCTGAACTTGCCTATTCCCACATTATATTCAAAGGCAAGTGAGGAAGGCAACATGGAACAAGAATGAAAGTGGCCAAGATTTCCCTGCCAAGCTGCAGTCACTGGAGTGAGAAGCAGATAACACTGGTTTTCAAGCCTGCTATATCTAGCAGAGTAGTAGAGATGACAGTGGAACCGCTGGCTTTAGACTTCGGCATTTACATCAGTCTGAGATGAATGGGTGTGGGTCCATACCCTTGCATACATGCTGTTGATGTAGAGTTGAACTGGGCAAATCTCCCCATGACAAAGACAGATCATAGAATCAATCATACAGTCATAGAATACCAGGTGGAAGGGACCTCAGAGATCATCTGGCATGCAAAAGCACAGTCTAGACAAAAGCCAGCACCCTGCCCAGCCAAATCTTAAAGGTGTCCAGTGTTGCAGAATCCACCGCTTTCCTAGGGATATTATTCCAGTCGCTGATTGTTGTCACTGTGAAAAATTTTCCTTTTGTGACCAGTCAGAATCTCCCCAAGAGTAACATATACCCATGTAAAAAGGGAGTCTCCATCTTCTTTGCAACCACCCTTTAAATACTGGAAGATGGTGATAAGGTCTCCCTTAAGACTTCTTTTCTCAAGGCTGAACAAACCCAGTTCTCTCAGCCTTTCTTCATATGGCAGGCTTCCCAATCCTTTCATCATCTTTGTGGTCCTTCTCTGGACCCTCTCCAGCCTGTCCACATCTTTTACATATAGCAGCGACCAAAACTGAACAGAGTATTCCAGGAGTGGCCTGAGAAGTGCTGAGTAGAGTGGGATAACGACTTCTTTCTCTCTGCTGGCAATGCCCTTCTTGATGCAACCCTGTTGCATCCTGTTGGGTTTCTTTGCTGCTGCAGCCCAGTGTTTGCTCATATTGAGCTTGTTACCCACCAGGTCCCCCAGGTCCCTTTCCACAGAGCTTCTCCCCAGCCAGGTAGATCCCAGCCTGTGCTGCACACCTGAATTATGTTTTCCCAGGTGAAAAACCTTACACTTGTCCTTGTTGAACGTCATAGAGTTCTTGTTTGCCCACTCTTCCAGCCTGTCCAGATCTGCCTGCAGAGTAGCCCTCCCAAGTGTCCACTTCCCCATGCAGTTTGGTGTCATCAGCAAACTTCGTCAGCGTACCCTTGATCCCATCATCCAGATCACTTATGAAAATATTAAACAGCATTGTGCCCAGTATCAATCCCTGTGGGATCCCACTTGTGGCAGCTTGCCAGTTTGAAAAGGAGGTATTTACCACCAACCCACCACCTTTTGTGTGCAGCCTGCCAGCTGGTTCCCCACCATCACAGAGACCACTTGTCTAGACTGTAACACATCAGTTTCTGTAGGAGGAGGCTGTGGGCAACCCTGTCAAAAGCCTTTGAGAAATCCAAGTAGACAATGTCCACTGCTTGCCCCATATCAACTGAGCAGGTTAATTTGTCATAGAAGGCAATCAGGTTTTTCAAGCATGATTTGCCCTTGGTGAATCTGTGTCGGCTTTTCCCAATCTCATGCTTCATTTGACCTGCGATAGCTCGCAGGAGGATTCATTCCATCNACATCAGTTTCTGTAGGAGGAGGCTGTGGGCAACCCTGTCAAAAGCCTTTGAGAAATCCAAGTAGACAATGTCCACTGCTTGCCCCATATCAACTGAGCAGGTTAATTTGTCATAGAAGGCAATCAGGTTTTTCAAGCATGATTTGCCCTTGGTGAATCTGTGTCGGCTTTTCCCAATCTCATGCTTCATTTGACCTGCGATAGCTCGCAGGAGGATTCATTCCATCACTTTCCCAGGGACTGAAGTAAGACTGATGAGCCTGTAATTTCCTGGATCCTCCTTTAAGCCCTTCTTGTAGATGAGGGTGACATTAGCCTTCTTCCAGTCTTCTGGGATGTCCCTCGATATCCACAACTTCTCAAGAAGAGACCAGCCTCTCAATGATGTCAGCCAGCTCTCTTAACACCCTTGGGTGGATAATGTCAGGGCCCATTGATTTGTAGGGGTCAAGCTCCTGTAATAGATCACATACCAACTCTTCCTTCACTGATGGCGGGTCTGGGTTTGCATCAACCTGGATTTGTATTTCCAAGGTCTGGGGCCCAACAGTGCTGATAAAGACAGAGGTGAAGAAAGTGTTGAGAACCTCTGCGTTTTCAGCGTTATTAGTGACTAATTCACCTCTCCTGTTTAAGAGCTGTCCAATATTTTCCTTCTGTTTCTGCTTGCTGTTTACGTATCTGAAGAACCTTTTCTCAAAGTTTTCGACATCTCTGGCAAATTTAAATTTGAGCTGAGCTTTTGCTTTTCTAACTGCTTCTCTGCACACCCTGACAATGCCCTTGTAGTTCTCAACAGATATTCATCTGCTTTTCCATTTCTGTTACGCTTCTCTTTTGGTTTTGAAAAGACTCAGAAGCTCGCAGTTAAGCCAAGGGGGCCTCTTGCTCCANTATTTTCCTTCTGTTTCTGCTTGCTGTTTACGTATCTGAAGAACCTTTTCTCAAAGTTTTCGACATCTCTGGCAAATTTAAATTTGAGCTGAGCTTTTGCTTTTCTAACTGCTTCTCTGCACACCCTGACAATGCCCTTGTAGTTCTCAACAGATATTCATCTGCTTTTCCATTTCTGTTACGCTTCTCTTTTGGTTTTGAACAGACTCAGAAGCTCGCAGTTAAGCCAAGGGGGCCTCTTGCTCCACCTATTTCCCTTACCTTTAAAGGGGATGAACTGTTTTTATGCTTCCAAAAGAGCATTCTTGAAAAACTCCCAGCACTCGCTAGTTTCTTTATCCTCCTTCTATGGAAGCTTCCCACAGAATCCCTCGCAGCTGAGCTCTGAGTGAGATGAAGTTTGCTCTTCTATAATCTAAAACCTTTGTCTTTGTACTAAACTTCAGTGTGCTCAGCAGGATCCCAAACTTCACAGTATTGTCATGACTGCAGCCCAGGCTATCATTAACCGAGACAAAACAGATTTTATTGGTGTTTCGGTAGCAAGTCCAGCACTGCTTCATTCCTGGCTGACACATCTAACATTTGTATTAGGAAGCAGTCCTCTACGCACCCCAGGAAATTGATGGATGACATGTGAGCTGCTGTATTGTTCTTCCAACAAATGCCTGTGTAGTTGAAGTCACCCATAAGAACAAGGTTCTGTTGGCTCGAAGCTTGCTTAGATGACCCAAGTATTGCTTCATTGGCCTTTTTGTCTTGGTTTGGAGGTTGGTAGCAGATGCTGTAAGATCCCCCTTAGAGACGACCCCTCTGATCTTGACCCAGAGGCATTCAATAGGGCTTCCACAACCACCATAGTTGAATTCCATACATTCAAGGTTCTCCTTAACAAAGAGCATGACTTCTCATTCTCTTCTTCCCTGCCTGTCTTTATAAGACAGTCAGTAGCCATCCATCACAATCCTCCAGTCATGTGAGTTATTCCTATGATATCATAACTTTCTGACTGGGTGTGAAGCTTCAGTTCTTCCTGTTTGTTCCCCAGGCTGCGTGCATTGATATGCATATACTTGAGATGGTTGGTCTTCTGGTTCACATCTTGGGAGACAGCTAAGGGACATTTGTCACTGATCATCTGATTGGCCTGGCTTATTCACCAGCTGGCTGCAGTGGCATGAGTGTTGGCACTTTGAACCTCACCCCCCTGAATCCTTCAGTTTGAAGCCTGCCTCACTAAGTTGACCAGCCTGGTGCCAAAGATTCCCTTGCCTCTTCTAGACAGATGGATCCCAACCCTCCCTTCGAAGGCTATAGTCACTGAAGAATGTGCTGTTGTCACAAAAGCCCAAACCCTCACAATGGCACCAACCATGAAGCCAGAAGCTGATTTGCATTATACATCTATTTCTGGCTGCACCCTTCCCTCTAAATGGAAGAAAAGATAATTTGGGCACCAATAATTTTCGCTTGCACCCCCAAGGCTTTGTAGTCTTCCTTGATTCTCCCCAGGTTCTGGCTTGCAGTGTCATTTATGCCCACATGAAAGAGTAGCAATGGATAGTAGTCTGTGCTGTTGACAAGTTGTGGCACTCTCTTGACAACATCTTGGACCTTAGCTTCCTGAAGGCAACATACCTCTTGTGACTCCCTGTCAGGCCTGCAGATAGGTGCCTCAGTGCCCCTTAACAGAGAGTCACCCACTACAAGCACTTGTAATTTCTTTTTGTGACATCCACTGTGTGCTGCTGGCACAATTTCTCCTTGCAAACCTTGGTCGTGGGTGTCAACAGCTGTTAAAGCTTTATATCTGGTTTTGGTTGTAATGCTGGAGAGTGGGGACTGGGGCAGAGTCCTGCTTTTGTGAGTCACTAGGGTCCAAGGTGCCTCATTCTCTGTGATGTCTGCCACGGGAGCATGGTTCTGAAAACATTTATCTACCTCCACCTTGGCCACTATAATACTGCACAGCCTTTTAACTGTTTCCTGCAGCTCAGCCACCTGATGCGACAGATCATCAACCTGTGCACAGCTTTTGCAGGTACTTTCCTTTCCTCCAGGAGGTCTGGGCACTCATTGCAGCCTACCATCTGTACTGAGGTCTCCTTCCTTACCAGTTCCATTTGGGTGGAAGTTTCAGACATCTCAGGGGCTTTCTCTGTAGATACACTGGTTTCAGCTCTGAGGTGAGTGCCTACCATCCTGGCAGAAACCTCTTGAGCTGGTGGGGTGACTATGCCCTTCCTGCCCCCTGCCACTCTGCCACCCTGCCACCCAAATTGCTGCCCCAGGCCCTGTTTGCCTGCTCTGTTGCCAGCACTACTGCTCGCTCAGGCTCCCCAGGCTGCTTTTTATGGGCTTGGGGCAGTTGCAGAAGCTCTGGCAATGCCCAGACCTCCTCAGCACCTCCTGCCAGAGCTGCCAGCTCCTGCTGGGTCTCTCCACTGCCCCAGTGTTTCCCTACCTCAGGAAAAAACCCTGTGCACCGAGATCTGCCTGAGATGTTTGTGTGTACAGTATTCAGCTGGAAGCTGACCATATTGTGGCCACCGGGGAACAGTGGCTCTCTTAAAGACAAGCAGAAGGCAGAAGCGGAGGGCTGTGCCTGGGAGCGCACATGGGCACAGGGGAGCTGAGCCTGGATCGCCCCCCTGCCCGATGGTCGGGCTGCTGTAGCCTCTTCAAACACCTCAGACACTTCTGACAGGTCCGAGACATGGCTGCACTCCATGTGGGCCCTCACTAGACCCAGTTCCCTGAGCCACAGCGCCATCTGACTAGAATGGGCCAGTGCCTTGGGGATCATGACCCCCAAAGGCTTCCAGGCTCTGATGACTCCCTCCTGGGGCGAGATGTGGGGGGGCGCCCCTTGTGCCAAAGGATTTTGGCAAAGAACTTAGGCAAGGAAAGGCTGTGGAAGCATCGTCTCCCTTTACTTGGTTAGGAAACATCTCTGTGGTGAAAAGAAAGCAGGAAGCCTGAGGAAGGTCTCAGCCTGAGAAAGGTCTCAGCCTGAGAAAAGCAGAAGTTGGCAGCTTTGAGAGGACATCTGGGCCTACATGGGAATTTCTCTATCATGAACTCCTTTGTGGTCCTCCCAGGACAGTAACAAATGTTTACTAACTTCTGCAAGGCCCCTCTATATCTAACACTCCTTTTCATGGCAGGTCACAAAGGCAGATGGCATAGGTTTTTATACTCTTGACTATGGCCAATTGCTGAAGCTGTCCCTTGAAGTGATAAACAACCTCAGACAAAGCCTAAAATTGTCTTCATTAACACAGCAGGTTGAAAAAGCTCTTGGTGGCACCTATCTCTGGAATGCACACAGGCTGCACAAAGCCACCTTTTAGATTTTCATGTACAGTTTGGGTAGTGCTGCACAAGTGCATTAAATACCTAAATAATAAATATGAAATATTATAATAAGTATTTGGTACCAGCTTTGAGCAAAGTAACACTTGTATGTCACATCTAGCACGCTGGTCAGGTGCCACTGGGTGAACATGGAAGTCTAAGAGACCTTTACATGTTGTTTATATGTTGCTTCTCCATTAGTCAGACTCCAGTGGCTTCCCAGACAGAGAGAAGAGGTTCAGATGGGGAACTGGAAGTTCATTCTGGGATTTGACTTACCAAAACTGTCAGCACTCTGGTGGACAGGCAGAGACCACAGCTTGATCTCCAAGCCCTACTGAGTTGAGCTCTATCATCAACCTATCTGAAATACTTGAATGAGACCTGACCTTGGGTTTCTGTGTGGAATTGCATTTTGATTGTATTTTCTCATTCTTTTATGTTTGCTAGGGCAAATGTCTAACCACCAAGGGAGTGCTTGTGGTATTTGTCCCCTAGCATAGACTAGAAGATGTTAATTGCTTCTGTTGACAGTGACACAGAGTAAGATTTATCAGTGCAAGTGTATAACCATGGAATCAGATGCTAGAAATAGTGATATGATTTAAGTGGGAAACCCAATAACTGGAGACAGTTGAAGAAGAAAGTGATCACAGTGTTCTGGTGAATAGGAACTTGCTTTTGAGAGCCCAGTGTGTCGTAGTTCCCAAAACCCCTCGCAATTCTATCAACAGATACTTTTTTAGAGTCAGGGAAGCACTTGTACTATTTTGTGTCATGCAGTTGTCATCATATATGTTGAAGAAAGACAAACTGAAATTGGAACAGGTGCACAGAAGGGCTACTCTAAAGATTTGCAAAATAGAGTATCTAAGGAAGATGAAACGCTTTTTAGTTTAAAGGATAACAAGACTGCATATTCAAATGGTTATACATTAGTTATGGGGAAATTAATCATAACTGAACACTAAAATAATAACACAGATACTGTTACAATAGTATTTCCAACCATTTAAGGAGAAGTCCTGTAATAATCTTTGAAATAAGATATATGGTTAATAAATTAAAAGTGTTTTAATATGAAGCTTGAAAAACTTAGGACCAGGGTTTTATGTTTAAAGTATGATCATTCCTAGGAGATCAGGAATGAAGTTTGGATGTGTGAGTACATCATATTCTAAAAGGAGTTTGAAAAGAGCCTGGATTACTGTTTGTTTGCAGTCTGGCTTTGCTGTATTAATATGTGCTTTGAGTCTTCTGCTAGTTGCTATGGAGGCTTATTTCCTTGCCAAGGAAAGAAGACTCTCTTCTCCTCCCTCCCACTCTTCCTCACTCCCTCGCCCCCGTCAGTAAACACTTAAAAGATAGGCTGCTGGGCATTGCCATCTTTCTCTGAAGCACTGGACTGAAAATAAAGTAGATATAGATAAAGTGTCATTACTGATAGCAATTTTTATCTGGTGTCTGACTGCTGTTACCAATTAATATGCTCAAGATTTAACTAACTACTGGGTTTGGGATAAAGAAGTAATTTTCCTTTACATCAAATTGGAAGAAAAATCAGATTTTTTTGTGTTCCTTTGGTAATGTAAGGCATGGTTTCCTGTTGAGGATCAGGTGGGACATTCATCAAATAGCGTCCCTGCTAGATCAGGAAGCTGTGAGATTTGTGAGACCTTCTGTCCTTTCTGCTCACTTCCTATGTTTCTTTATAGTTGTGGATTTTCTTCATTTGGCTTTAGCTTTTCTGCAGGCTACTGAGAAGTGCTGTGAGTTCTGTGATGACACAAAGAATAGAAATCCTATAGACAGTTATCAAAGCTGAACCTTTTTTACAGTGCTTTTTTCATTGCAGGAACTGGACTTGGCTATCCCTCTGATCCTCTGCAATCTTATTTTTCTAAAACAGACTTACTATTGTCTTACTGACTTGCTGCAACCACAGACTCTACGGTTATACCTAAGAGTATCATTAAATGCTCAGTTACTCATCTTAAATTTCCAGTAAGAGTGTTGATTAATTTTGATTGTTACAATAGCTTCGGAATAGCACTTTGGTTTAGCTATAGAAAGCACTGTTTCTTATTACCAGGCCTGTGAGATTTGAGTCTTTCATTTGACGTGAATTGAAGAATTTATTCCTTCTGCTTTCTTAAAGGTTCCCTGTGATTCATTTTAATAGCATTTATTCCTCTTGTAAATTAAATCACTCCCTCACCATTCTTTTCCTTCCTGTGTCTCCCACGAAGCAAAGCTAGGTAGAACAGTAGGGCAATTTAATGGCTAGTTATAGCACGGTAACTATCTCTTTTACCTACTGCTTCAGTGGGCAAATGAGAGGTGATCCCTGCCCATGTAGGTGCCTGCTGTCCTCTTACTTTGATCATGATTACTGGTGATCTGGATTTCACTTATCTAACTAAAGCCTCAGAGCAGTAAGTGCAAGTGATGTCCCATTTCCATTTCCATGTGGATATCATCCAGTCTCTTTGTGCTGACTGATTGAAAATCCTTGGAAGCAAAATAGCTGGTTCACTGCCCTTTCTTAAGTCCCAGTACTGCAATTTCATTTACTCACCTTGGCTCACAGAACTTGTTAGTACTGTTTTTAAATATAATTCACAAATGGGTGAGGAAGGACGTATAAAGATGGAGGAGGCATTAGCATGTGTAGGATCTGATTTTGAATCACTGGTCAAGAATCATAGAATCATAGAATCATAGAATGGTTTAGGTTGGAAGGGACCTTAAAGATCATCTAGTTCCTGCTATAGGCAGGGACACCTCTCACTAGACCAGGTTGCTCAAAGCTGTATCCAGCCTGGCCTTAGACATCTCCAGGGATGGAGCTTCCACAACTTCCCTGGGCAACCTGTTCCAGTGCCTCACCACCCTCACAGTGAAAAATTTCTTCCTAATATCTAATCTAAATCCATCCTCTTCCAGTTTGAAGCCATTCCCCCTCATTCTATCACTACATGCCCTTTTAAAGAGTCCCTCCACATCTTTCCTCTAGGCCCTCTTTAGGTACTGGGGGGCCACTGTAAAGTCTCCCCTGAGTCTTCTCTTCTCCAGGCCGAACAGCCCCAACTCTCTCAGCCTGTCCTCATAGGAGAGCTGCTCCAGCCCTCTGATCATCTTCATGGCCCTCCTCTGGACCGGCTCCAGCAGGTCCATGTCTTTCCTGTGCTGAGGACTCCAGATCTGGATACAGTACTCCAGGTGGGGTCTCACGAGAGTGGAGTAGAGGGGCAGAATCACCTCCCTTGACCTGCTGGTCACGCTTCTGATGCAGCCCAGGATATGGTTGGCTTTCTGGGCTGTGATCGCACCTTGCCAGCTCATGTTGAGCTTCTCATCTGCCAACACCCCCAAGTCCTTCTCCTCAGGACTGCTCTCAATGCATTCTCTGCCCAGCCTGTGTTTGTGCTTGGAATTGCCCCAACCCAGATGTAGGACCTTGCAGTTGGCCTTGTTGAACTTCATGAGGTTTGCATGGGCTCACCTCTCCAGCCTGTCCAGGTCCCTCTGGATGGCATCCCTCCCCTCCATTGTGTCTACCTCACCAAACAGCTTGGCGTCATCGACAAACTTGCTGAGGGTGCACTCGACCCCACTGTCCATGTCACCAACAAAGATGTTGAACAGCATGGGTCCCAGTACTGACCACTGAGGAACACCACTCATCACTGGTCTCCACTTGGATATGGAGCCGTTGACCACAACTCTTTGAGTGCGACCATCCAGCCAGTACCTTATCCACTGAGTGGTTCATTTGTTGAATCTGCGTCTCTCCAATTTAGAGACTAGGATATCGTGTGGGACAGTGTCAAATGCTTTGCACAAGACGATGTCTGTAATTACTCTGATAGTAGACACAGATGAGGGAAAACAATAGTTAAATTATATTCATGGCTCATTACATGGCATTGTTTTAGCTCTCTTGACCAGTGCAGTCAAAAAGTAAAATTAATTGTAAGTATTTCTTGCAATATCTCCAGTTTTATTTAAAAAGCTGTAACATGTAGACATGAGTGGATACATGAGAAATCTTTTAAGTATGTTTCTTGCTCTCATATGAGTTAAAAATACATATAAGATTTCCAAAAGTTTTCTAGAGTCTCAAAAAAATGGGGATAGCTAAAAGGGCATTTACAACAACTTGAATCTAATGATTTTTAAGAACCTTCTATTTTTGAATGGCAGTTGTGACTGTAATCTTCATTGTTCTGGAAGTGCAGTTTGATACATGTCTCTGAAAAGTCACGAAAGACAAAAACATATCCTGAAAGAAAAGGAAATTCTACTTCCCCAAATTCTCCACTGAGAGAAAAATTTTTTGTTTTGAAGGTGGTTTTGTTATCCTGCTGGTGTTTTAGCCTTCTGGGTGAAGAACTCCATAAAAACACAGGTGCTGGGGTTTTTTAACTGCAGCTGACTGGTCTTTGCAATCGATCTCCTCAGTGAAGGTGTAATTCAGTACCCTGCAGAGCAGCAGATTAAGGCACAATTTCACTTCTACTTCTGCTAGGCTTTCAGGCATGCTATTTCTGAAACCCAACTTCTGGTTGAGGTGAAGCATTTGTACAATGTGAGCTGTACCTAAGGAAAGAGGACAGGGCCCCTGCAGCCCAGGGGAATACCGAGCATCTTCTAGATAGTAGAAGTACTTGGCAGATCTCCGGGTTTTGACAGATTTTTATTTCTTTACCGAGAGGCTGAAGCAGGGAATGGATATGTCAGGCAGATTTCTCCGTGGCTGGGCAGGGAAGAAAGAGGGAGAGAAACAGCAGCTCCTAGTATCAGCAGATGCTGAGCTCCTGTTTTATGGCAAAAGCTTAACCTTTTCAAACAGTCATTTTCCTGGCCAGGTATTTAGGTCAACTTTCATAACTGTGTGCATCTACGGGTACCACATTTATTACAGTGGGGCTCAGACTTTGTATATCTCTGGCTCGCAATAGTTATTCTCTGAAAAACTGCTGTCAGGTGCCTTGTGTCTAAGTATTTCTATCTTGCATGGTATATATGAAATAATTAAAACAACTATCTTTAAAAGCAATAGCATTTGAAGAAGATAATTCATCTCTCTGTGGTACAAAATGAATTAATCTGTGTGATGGCAAACATGGAAATAAGGAAGTGTTATTTACTCATATTTCTATTCAAACAAAAAAAGCTTCTTATCTTGCAAGAGAAAATATTCTGGTGAATACCAAAGATCTTAAAGATTTCTAAATGACCTATGAAAAATGTTAAGAATTCTGACTGATATGTGAGAAACCACGTTATAAAGAAGTGAGCAGTTCAATAGATCATGCTTTGTGCTTACCAAGCAAAGTAATACTGTATGCAAACAAAACCAATGAAAAGCATTTAGTTGCCTCTTAAATGTCCAGTACTTCTTTGTAATGTAAAAGGTGGAACTTACGGACACATAATGCACATGCATTCCACGGAACTAGTAGAGTGTGCACAGTTGAAATTTTAAGTAAGTGAATATGTAAATAAGTTCTAAATAAGAATATCTAAAATTAATTAATGCATTTTCTTATTATGGTGAAGCATCTCAACATATATTTCAAAATGTTTTGGTTTTTACAAAACTGAATGATTTTAGTGGCTCAGAAACATCTAAAATGCACGTATTGTAACTGGGCCAGAGCTACAAACTAAGGTCCAAATCCAAACATCTTTAAAACTCAGATATGATCAGATCCAAGGTTTTGGTACAGCTCGTTACAAGACAGCTGCAAAATCTGGATTCTGATGCAGTAACTTCCTCAGAGTTTGCAGTGTCCAGATGTTTGGTGGGGAATGTTGCTTGCTTGGGCCATTCTCTCTGTTTGGGTTTTGTCTTGTTTTTTTTTTTAATATTCTTACACTTTTATTTTCATCTTATATCTGACATATATCTTTTGAGACAGTAAGCTTTATGCTGACTGTATTTGAAACACTGAAATTCCTTTAGTCCTATTGTTGTTTTTGGTTTTTTTTTTGTTGTTGTTTTTTTTTTTTTTAATGCAAAAAAAACAGAGGATAAGCATAATACCGTGTAGAGACTCTTCTGCATTAATTCATTGTGGGATTCTGCTACTGGCCACTATCTTGAATTCAGTTTTTGAGTGATCCAGTGTATCACCTCAGGGACTGGAAATATTCAAGACATTGCTACTGCCTTGTAAGACCAGTTAAGCTAACCACTGCAAATTTAAAAAATGGAGCAAAAATATTTTTGAAATGTGAGTCGTCAACTAAAAGATTTATCTCACTAACAAAATTGTGTCATGTTCATACTCGGTTTAAAAGGCATCATTTGGATTTAAAAATCCAAGATAAGTCATTTTCAAAACCAGAACCATATAGATAATGAAGACCACACAGTTTGTAATACACTGGCAGCTCTAGCAATTTCATTTATTGTTATGAAGTTTTTGTTCCTCCTTTTGGAATTGCTCAACTCCGACATGTCAGCTCCACTCCCCGTTTGTTACTGATTTGTTTTTTCCTTTACACATGATAACCATTCCAATGAGTTGAAAAGTACCATTGTTCTTGAATGACCTTACCTTCTCTGAGCTGTTAATGGAAATGAACCTGGAAGGGTAATTCTTTATGATTTAAGCTAATGATATAATTGAAGTAAGTACCTTAACCATAGCAAAATATCTTCAAGAAACTTTGTTTTGCTTTCTGATGAAATTAAGCCCAGAGGCCAAAGCCAGGGATGGACTTCTAGGTCAACCCACCTAACTTAGAAAACAAGTACACTGTGATGCCAAGTACCTTTCACTAAAAGTAGTGAATATTCTACTGACTCTATATTGTAGGCTGTGCAGTGTGCAAACAAAACCTTCACGTAGGAGGGGCTGTATTTGAAAATAATTTGTTCTGTGGCACCTAGACAAAAAGAGTAAATGAATTCCCTGCCTCATAAACGTACTTCTATTCTGCAGAGGTGTACCACAGGTGGTGACCATCCGGAGACAAAGCTGGGAGCACCTCTGAGCACAGAGCTGGAAGATGTGACACTTCTGCATTCTCTCCGTGCTAGAAAGCCATGGGCTGTAAAATGGTGCGTGTTGGGGTGGGGAGGGAAGGGCCATTCTTTGTGTGTCTCCCGTGCCCTACGATCAGTCTTCACTTGGAGCATGCTATGTTCAGTCAGTATGACTTCATTAACAGGGGACAGTTTCCACATATGAGGCAAGGAGGAGCAGTGCCTTCTAAGTCACAGGGATGTTGACAAAGCTGAGCCTGAGCTGCACAGGAACAGTGTGCAGACAAATGTTTGGCATCAGAATTACACTTGGGCTCCAGCAGTTTAGCTGCTCAAGTCCGGTGAGGGTCCGCAGCCAAAATCACAATGCTCTGACTTCTCACTTTATACAGACCAGTTTTATATTAGGCATTGATCTCTGCTCAGTTTAACCTACTTCACGGTGTATTAGGAAGAACTACTTGCAGCATCCTGCAAAGGTGTAAACATTTACTTACAAAGAGAGCATAAGACGTGTATTTTAGTTGGAAAATGAAAGACAAAATTACTGTATCGGGACCAGAGTAGGACTTCCAGCTTCTGCAACTCAGGATAGTCTGAAAGTATGTATACTGGCTAAACTCCTACTGAGCTGTCTAATAACAAGAATTTTAAAAGGAGAGTTCAGGGGTTATTTTGTGTGCCATCTTTACTGGCAATGGAATACTATTTTATTTCATAAGTAGCCTTATTGATCTCTGAGGGAATGCTTGGAAGGTAAATTACGGTTTAAAATATATAAGAAAAACAAAATTTGATCATGAAGCAGAACTACCTTCACAATCTTGGGGAATCCAAAGCAAGTGGCCTTACAGTGGGCCAAGGGATTGCTGTCCTTTTTTTAGAGCTCTGCTCATCTAATTCATCTCAATATGCAGGGCTCAGTCTCTGGCATTTAGCAACAGTGTCAGGGAGTGTACAGAGTGTACTTCCAGCACCAGCAGAGAAGTAGGAGGCTCCTCATTTGCTTTCTTTATGGTTCCCCTTTAAAGAGTGCCTCTAGTGCATCTGGCAATCTCCATTCACCTACATGTAGGGGCATAGGCATGTTGTACTTCTTTATGTACTTTTTCCTGGCAACCTACTCAATAAGAATTTTTGTACTACTTTTAGCACATAAGCAGGATCAAAGATGACATTTTGCTTATTTCTTAAGTTAACTTTTAACTCTTGTAATAATAAATGTTGAACATTTTGCAGAACAATCAGTTATGCATAAGTTAGTGCTATGAAAAGAGGATCCTTCCTTTTCCTGAAACTCGATAGTTACACACAAAGAAAGGATGGAGAATTGCTTTGGGTGGTACCATGGAGGAGAGCTGGGAGTACTGGAGTCAGATGGTAATAAAGAGAAATCAGCATAGACTGAGCAATCAGAAAATGTTCTTAATGAGTTAGCATCCCAAGAGGCATAGGGAAAACCCTGTCATATGGAATGCTTAACATTTCATGTTTAACATTAGACTGCAAAATGCATTGAACGAGGGAATAATCCTGCTCTGGCAGAGAAAGGTACTTATAATGCAACTAATAATTTCGGGGCCAAATTCTCTGCTAGCATAAATAAGCCAAACTCTGCTGAAGTCAAAGGAGACCCACCCTTTCATGCCAACAAAGGATATAGTCTTCCCTGCTACTCTGAATGTAGTGCAGTTTTGAATGGGGATCATTAATCCCCATGAAGCAGAGGCCTGTGTGAGTACTTGGCTTTCCAGGAGGGTTTCTTTTTTGTGTGTGTGTCTTTTTTTTCACTATGATGAAATCCTGAATGAGAAAAAGCAAACTGTGGCATGCTTTCTTTAACCCCCAATGTGTGGTGTTTGTTGACCCTCATAGCAGTCTTTGTCCCAGCTGTGTCTCATGAGGCTGGGTGATTTTTTTCAAATCAAGTACTGCCAAACAGAATTGCACTGAACTAAATCTCTAATTTTTTAATGAATATGCTTGACGCAGCTAAGGTATAAAAACAAGGAACCAGCATTCTAACTGCATGCACGTTATTAAACTCACTTTGGGTTTTTTTGTGGTCCTTCTCCGTTACTACTTATACTTAGTTTAAATAGCTAAATCTCTCTTCCCTCTCTCTTTCTTCCCTCTGCTTCCACCAGCTTCATTCCAATAAATAATAGGCTCAAATGTGGGCTTAAGATGTATCCTGGGAGATCATCTAACCTCGCACTTTCAGACCTCCAAGTTTCACATGCCTAGCAGCAATTCACAATTTATTTGTTCTTCTTGCTAGCTCCTTTGCAAGGCTTGAGAGAATTATCAAGACTTACTAGCAATTGCAGTGGAGAAATTTTCAGCCAGGAATGAAAGTTGCTGTCATCAGGTAAACAAAATCTGATGAGATTAAGTCAGAAATAAAAATTAAGCCAGCATAAACCTGCTGGACTGTGACCCTCATCTATTCACTACACCCATAGGAATTTGGTTGAGTAGGCCCAGGCAGAAAATTGCTTGAAACCCCGAAGGGAAAGAGCTGAGTGTGATTCAGTGCATTGTGCAGGCAGAGGCAGCACACAATTTTTACAAGCGTATTAGAATATCTTTAACTCCAGGTTTGGGATCTGAATGGGCTTGACTCTTCTGTCTGTTTCCCTTCAGTCTGGGCTGGATAACTGCATTTAAGAAATTAAAGAAATCTTGCCACAGACACCAGAAGAAATAGGTGGAAGTGCCCTGCACTTGATCTGGTCTGATCCTTATCCTGACTAACTGTATGCCTATGCCACTTTGAGAACTAGTATTTATTTATTGTAGGAAAAAGCATTTTGCTGGTTCTTCAGCAGGTTTAAGAAAAAACTAACTTGTGCTTTTAGGGAGTGTGGGGAAGAAAGACAAATTGTAAGTACTTTATATCTACCTTATAAGACAAAATGATGCGATGATGCTAAAATGATAATATATTGAAAGGACGTGTTGCTACAAAGCACTTTGCAACCATTCAACCTATGCAGAACCCACCCAGCCTACTAAACTAAAGCTTCCTTTCTGATTTCAGCTTGAGTTTTGATAGACTGCAGGTTTTACTCCAATTTGGATGAGAGTGGAAATGCCTTATCTGGTGACCTCTTTTCAGTAGCCACTGTTGTGATGTGTAGACTTGGATGGAGACATGCCTATGGTAGCTTTGCAGGGAACAAGAGTTTGAAGGACATGCTTTTACTACTCAGGCTTTTAATGAATCTGCAAACCTTTTCCAGCATGTGTATCTCTTGGGGTGTTAATGCAATGCTCCCCTTCAATGTATTCTGGGCAATTTTAGAAACAGTCTTTATCAGGTCATCAGGAGCAGTGCAGAATATTGGTTTCCTCTGCCAGGGGGAGGGCCAATCAACAGCTCCAGAAGGGACAGTCACTGGAGCACTGTGTTCCTAAGTCTGCACAGATAGTAATGCAAGATGTCAGTCCAGGTCCTCTCTATTTACTACTGAACACCAGTCTTTTTTACTTGCAGTGTGTAAAGAACCAACCACTATGACTGGAAAAGACCACTTCTTAACCTAAAATCCTTGGGTAGAAGCATTTAAATTGACAGACAGATACCCAGGTGGTACCTATATAACTTTAAACACTTCTAAAAAGAACAAGGCATAGCAGGATACATCTGCCTAGCTAGGGACACAACCTGGAGGTTGTCTCTGTGATTATGAAACAACACCATATATTTTGGTGTTGAGAGTGACTGTGCAACTCATTTTACCCTGGTAAAATCTTTCTGGACACTGAGATTCCTGTGATGCACATACTTAGCAAAAGCTTTCTCAGTTTCATTTCTCTCACAAGCAAATTTCATCAAATTATTGATCACAACTGTATTTACTTTGTTAGGGGGAAATAAATGGTTATCACTAAGACTTTCAGGTAAGTCGTCCACCAATTTGATAAAAGAATGTTTACAGAGCAGTTCCTGCCCACAACAGTCAGACTACAGGTTATTCTCAGGCGTATGAAAGAGGTAGTGTTTGGTGTGCTCCAAAAGGCTTTTTACAAAATAAGCTTTCCCACAGTTGCTAGGCCAGGCCAGAATAGCAGAAGAGGGGTGCTTCCAGCACATGCCCATGATCAAAAACTCTAGAGGAAGCTTTTAAAATTTTGGTCAGTATGCTTTGCCATTGGCCACCTTCTGCATCTTCTGAAGGGTCCTGGTTTCTATTGCCCATTTCTCCTCATTCCTGATGATAGAAAACTGCTCTATCACACTCTTCTTAAGGTCATCACTGGTTGGATTTATGATACAGTCCAACACAAGACCCCTCAGTGCCTCAAAATTGGTATTTTCTCTTTGTTGCACTTAGATCGATACCTTTAACCTTTAAACAACCCTTGCCTCCAGACTGCAAGTAGCCATAGAATTTGGGGCCTGATGACACAAACACCAGAATGTGCTCATCTGGCAGCAAATCGCCTGTCAACCCACCTAAATAGTCCCTGAGCAGCAACATCCGGTCCCCCAGGTGACTTATAAATGTCACAGAGTCTGTGTCAGGATAAAGGCAATGGTATTGCAGGGCATGTAACAGATGGTAAAGCTTGAGCCCTGGGTATGCTGTGGTGAAACACACTATGAAATTGTTGTTAGTGGTACACTCCAGGGTCACAAATCCATTGACATGCTTCCATGAGACAAACAGCGGCCGCATCCTTGTTGGTACAATCACAGGAGGACAGGTTGTAAGCCAGAGAAAAGAGGTAACCCTACAACTCATCTGGTTCTTTGTCTCAATTTTGCCCACGGGGATTTCAAAAATGGTTTTGCAGTTTGGCATTTGGCGGGGATTTTCTTAATATGTTCAGGCCACAAAATAACATCTTCTTTCTGCCTGTAATCTTCAATATATTAGCTTTCTTGTCATTATCTGTGTACCAGGCTGGGTAGCCTGAAGCTTCCTGCTTCTGGTGGAGGTGGAGTTTTATATAACCCGGGAAAGACTACTACTCCCACTCCCTGTTCAAAATGACAAGCCTCATAAATTTCACAGACCCTATAGCCCTCCTTCAGAGCCTTGTTCAGTCCCAGGGAATACCAGGTACCCACAAGGACTCCTTCTTCGTTGCTGTAGTTGCAGAGGGCCTGGCAGCTTTCTGCACAAGAGAAACAGTATCATGCCATTTACTCTTATGGGAAGCACAGGGAGAAAGAGCCCAGGAGGCTGGTAGACCTTTACTTTGAACATCCCAAAGTAGGCTGTCAGGGTGTCGAAACTCAAAAATAACTCCAGGGTGTCCAAGAGGGTAATGTTTTGTTTTGTTGATGAAGGGATAGAGGCTAGCAAAGTCATGCTAATGTATTTTTCTCTCAGTGGCTGGTTTGTAATACTCACAAATAGCATTTGCCCTGACACCAAAAAGCATACCTCTGGGGACCAGCAGTGTGAGCAGTTTGTCTGCAAGCTTAATGTCTGATTTTGTTATAGTGACCCACTCATGCACCCATTTAGATCTGATGTTAAAATCTGCTCTCTATAGGTGGTTCATCTTTTGATGTATTGTGTAATACACATATCCAAAGCTGGTGCTTTCCAGAGGGTTCCAGTCATTTTCACGGTAGCATTCGATACAGCCACAGAAAAAGCACTCATTAAATTAAAAAGTTCTTGGCACCCTATTAATAACTGCATGGCCATCTAAGAAGTAGGATCCTACTTGATATTCACCATCTTGTAACACATGACAGATTTAACTATTTTAATTTTTGGCCACATACATAAACCATTGAGTAGAAAGGGTTGAATCTCTCTTTTTCCTCTGACGATAGCTCTCTGGAGGGAGAGTGTAACCGTGCTAAGTCTAAGGATAATAAACAGGTACATGGACATGCAAGTAGAGGCTCGTCTAAGGTACTGCAAGGGATCTCTACAGCAACAAACCTTCGCCTTTTCACTGTTCTTTTTCTCAGAATGTGTGATGGGTCATCGCTATGATCACACTCTTGTATGACCTGCATGCCTCCCTCAACATTTTTACATCTTGTTGGCAATAGTAACTCTGTTCCACAAGTCAAAAATCTCCTGATTAGTTTTGTGCCATGCCAAGAACTATTTTTTTTCTTCAAGCACCATGCTGACCACCCCGTAATATTCCAGTGGTGGAAGAGGGCCCATGTAACTTTGATTTTCAGCAGTGTTGGGAAAAAAAAATGGGGAAAAAACTTTTGCAAGTCTTGGGACTCAAAGCTTGCGGAAGGTTGCTTAGTTTCATGGGTAAAAAATTTAGAGTCAGTGAAATGTGTTCTCAGGCTGGGTACTTCTATGCATATGAGTTTACCACCTTGAGTGATTAATTGCACAAGCATTTTTTCATTGAGAAGCTGACTATCAATGAATTAGCCATCCTAGCTTTTGGCATCAGGTGCTAGGAAAGTGTAGCCCCAAAACTTTGCGTTCATAAACAACTGAATAAGTTCCATGAGACATTTAAACTCCCATTCTCCTTCAGTTTTCCTTTCTGCCCCTTCTTCTTCATCCCAAGGGGCATCCGGTGATAACTCCATGGCAAAAATGTAGTTTGGGATATGTGTTCTTATCTCCTGCATATGTTCCATGTCATAGATAATACAGCCTTGACCTTCTCCTGTTTTTTTGATCACTGGCATGAAACTTTGGTGGTGGTTTCCTTTACAGGCCTGTGTATAGTACATTTGGCACTTCCAGCTTTTACATTCATGCTGGTTTTCTGCAAAGACATTACACTTTTCACAAAAAAATCCTAGCTAAAATATCAATTATTTTTTTTTAATAGCCAGAGCTTTGTGCCTCTCTGTAAGCATTCCCCAGAACTGCACAACAGGCTGCAGCTGGGGCATCTTATACTTTTGCCTAAGATAAATGCATGTTCATGAGACAAGCAGAGCCAGCAATAACAGCACTTATTAACAGTGGTTATATGATGTCTGACAAAGCTCACAGAAGTTTCTCATCCCAAACATCTTCCTGACCTCCTTAACACCATAATAAAGTTCATCATGTAAAAGAAGGAAACAGGTCTTCAGGTATTTAAGACTGTCGTTTCGCCTAAAAATCCCCCAACCTTTTAACCACTCAGATAGGAGGATGGTATGTATATTAGCATTTAGCAGATTTTAATGCAAGGGTGTGTCACTTGACATGACCTTTCCATGCACAGATCATCACAGTTTGTCATGTAGCTCTTTTGCTCTGCCTAACAGTTCTGCATCTGTCAGGCCCCTCTAGGCTATGTGTGCTTTAAGGCTCGCAGAAAAACTGAGGTTGGAAGGCCGGGCCCAGAGAATGGTGGTGAATGGAGTTAATCCCAGTTCGCGGCTGGTCGTGAGTGGTGTCCCCTAGGGCTCAGTACTGGGGCCAGTCCTGTTTAACTTCTTTATCAATGATCCGGATGAGAGGATCGAGTGCACCCTTAACAAGTTTGAAGATGACACCAAGTTGGGTGGAAGCGTTGATCTGCCTGAGGTTAGGGAGGCTCTGCAGAGGGATTTAGACAGACTAGATCGATAGGCCAAGGCAAAATGTATGAGTTTCAATAAGGCCAATTGCTGGGTCTTACACTTTGGCCACAACAACCCCTGCCAACGCTACAGGCTTGGGGAGGAGAGGCTGAAAAGCTGCTCAGCAGAGAGGGACCTGGGGGTGATTGATAGCTGGCTGAACATGAGCCGGCAATGTGCCCAGGTGGCCAAGAAGGCCACAGCATCCTGGCCTGTATCAGCAATAGTGGAGCTAGTAGGACCAGGGAGGTAATTTTACCCCTGTAATGGTGAGGCTGCATCTTGCGTACTGCGTTCAGTTTTGGGCCCCTCACTACAAGAAGGACATTGAAGAGCTGGACCGTGTCCAAAGAAGGGCAAGGAAACCGGTGAGGGTTCTGGAGCACATATCTTATGAGGAGCAGCTGAGGAAACTGGGGTTGCTCAGCCTGGAGAAGAGGAGGCTGAGGGGAGACCTTGTCGGTCTCTACAACTACCTGAAAGGAGGTTGCAGAGAGGTGGGAGTTGGCCTGTTCTGCCAAGTAACAGGTGATAGAACGAGAAGAAATGCCTTGAAGTTGTGCCAAAGGAAGTTTAGATTGGATATTAGGAACAATTTCTTTACTAAAAGTGTCATCAGGCATTGGAACGCATTGCCCAGGGCAGTGGTGGAGCTCCCATCCCTGGAGGTATTTATGGATTGCGTAGATATAGTGTTCTCAGGGACATGGTTTAGTCGTGGGCTTGTCAGTTTTAGGTTAATGATTGGGCTAGATGATCTTACAGGTCTTTTCCAATCTAGGAGATTCTGTGATTCTGTGATTCTGTTACTTAGAGAAGCCTTTTGTCTGTAATTTTGGACTAGGGGATAGGCTGCAGGGTTCTTCAAACCCTGTCCCCTATGGCTTTCACAATAATGACAGGCAGAATGAAAGTGTGATCAAAACACAGCGCTCTCTTACTTTGCAGGAGAGTACTAACCCAATCTAAAAATTCTATTGATTCAAATTGTTTAAATAAATAGTGGGAGAATATAGAGTCATGCATGCTGACAGATTCAAGATGGCGCTGATCATGATCACCAGGTTCAAACAGCTGGCATAAATGATCAAAAATTTACTCTACACGCTGAACAAATGTTTTATAAGCTTCAAGTAGGGATACCGGACCCAAAGTAATAAATCTGTATTCTTCTACATATCGTCCAGCTCCGAATCTCTGCACTGGCCAGTCCCACTGCCTAACATGTCCCATGGCAGCCACAGGGCAGACTGCTGCCTCCTCCACCCCTGCTGCAGTAACTGGTAAGTCGCTTCCAGGGGGGCATCTTCTACCCTAGTGGGAGACTTGTTCACTGGTTCACATGTTCAGAAAAACAGTTTGCATCTAAGGGCTCTGGTGGTTCCCCCTTGACAATAAGACAGTTGCAGTGATACAAAATCCATTTGGCTTTCCTAATCAGCAGTTTATGTTCTAACTTTTCTTTTTCTGTTTTGATGGCCTGTGAGCCAACGCCCCAGAACTAACATCTTCACCAACCCTTTTATCACCACCAAACTGCTTGCTACACCTCAGTGCTTGAAAATAAATAATCATGGTTTGTGACTGCTAAAATCTTTCTTACTGTTTATTGTTGCACCCCCCAAAAACTGGCTTAGCTGTACTAATTAATGTCCTTGTTTGTAACACTGTGTTTTACTTAGATGTCCTGTGAACAACAGCCACAGCCTTACCAGCACAGCTAGCACTTGTATGACCATCCTCCTGACTTCTTCAGTTTCTCTCATAGCACCACTGCCTGCCCTTTTACTAGCAGCATCCTGCTGATGTTCTCTGAGAGCATGGGGCTGCAGTCCATGTCCCAAAGCCCGTGTCTTGCTGCTTTTGTAGTTATCAGGATGTTCTAACAGGACAGTCTTCATGGCATGCTCAATCTTCCACCTCTTACTTGCAGCTTCAACCTAAGCATATGGAGACACATATAGAACCAACCTGCACCCCATAATGGTGTTACAGGTAGCTGTAAGATCCCCCCCAACCACAGGGAAAGGGAGCTTCCCACCACTACCCATTGTCTCTGTGTGACACAGACCTTGAAATCCAGTTTGCAGTTCATGGGCCATTGGTCTGTTCTTCTGGTTCACCTGGTCTTTTTTGGGATCTCCTTTGGGTCTTTTCCTTATTGCCCCCATGTGCATGTTCTTCTGAAGCTGGCATTTAGCTCAGGTTTTCCAGTTTTGCAGACAGTGTTGTCTGTGTCTTGCAGCCCCAGCCAAAGCCCCCAAGCCTGCCCCAGGTGCCCTGTGTGGCCATCCTGCTGGGCTGAGTGTGGGCGTGGGAGCCTCTTGGTCTGGCTCATGGGATCAGTCCCTTCTATGCACAAAACAGGGTCTGCACCATGGCCCCCTTGGTCGGCCTCCTAGGAAGGGTCCACAGCCGTTCGGCATGTTCCCCCACCCTTCTGGCACTCCTCAGCTCTCTTGAAGGTCAACTTCCCCAACGTGTTGGGCTTGTTCTGCAGCCTTGTGAAGTGGGGGACCCTAACCTGGCCCCAACTTCTGTTTAATTGCTTTCTATTCACATTTAAACTTTAATTACTCATCTGGTTGGCTCATTCAATAATGCTCTATCCATTTTATACCTATACTTTTATGGATTATACATATTTGATTTATATATTTTTATAAATGTTTCATATGTATAATACTGTATCTGTGTATATATAAATATGTGTATACATACATATTTTTATGCTACTTTATACATATATATTTCTACATATGTATCTATTGGATATAAACATATATATTTTTATGTCTGAGCTCTTCCTGGCCCAAAAGACACAGGCAGCCAATCACTGGGCTGCCTGAGAACATGTGGGTATGATGGTGTCAAGAAATGGCCATCAGCCAATCCTAGTACAGTATGAAAACACGTGCCATAAAATGTACGAAAACACATGATTTTCCTGTAACTGTTCCGGTGCTGTTGGGTCCCTTTACGCTACATGGTGTCCATATCCCAGCTCCCTGAATTAGGTGTTGATTTTGTGGAACTTGCCAGATGCACAGATGTCCTCACCTTTTCCCACCCCCTCCCCCCTTTTTTCTTTTCCAATCTAGGAGATTTCTTTTCTTCTTTTTTCTTTTCTTTTCTTTTTTTTTTTTTTTTTTTTTTTTTTTCAATTTTGGAACAAGCAGGAAAAAAGGAAAGGAGTTGACCCGAACAAGCAAGTAACATCTCTCTCAAATGTTCTACAACCTTAGAAAAAAATGGGGTGTAGAGGTTGAAACTGCCTCCAGGCAACTTCGAGTTTTAGGATTGGCACTTACATAACTGATCATACTAGGCCTTACTGAACTTGGCAGCCATGTAGGGGTTATGTTTTTCACATGGATGAACTGTTCTTGAACAATTTCTCCAATGTATTAAGCACAAACAGGCTTTTCTTCAACATCAAGCATGCAGGTCTCCTCTCCCTCTTTCTCACCCTTTCCTCCCCTCTCCGTCCTCCTAACAACAAATGAAGTTATTGTGGCCACGGTGGTGGCGGAGTGGATTCTGTCTAATAAAAAAAATATATCTGATGGCACGGTGCTATTAAGAATGGGGAAATGGAAAGAAGTAAAATCACTTTGGGCTGGGTCGCAGCCCAAACAACTGTGCCAGAGAGGGAACGTACAAGGATATGGCCCCTGTGCTCGCCCACCCCGCTGATCAGCAATAACCGCACTCCCTGAGGATTAGCAATGCTCCAGAACAAACATTTGAAATCCCTGACAGGGCGGAGGGAATATCGCGGGGCCTCCGCCTGCTGCGCACCGCACCCGGCAGCGGAGAGAGTGGAAAGCACTGCTGCAGGTCGGGGAGCCGGGGGGGGACACGGCAGTGCTGCCCTCCCTCCGCAGCGGCAGGGTTCGAGCCTTCAGAGGGGGACGGAAACTTTTCTTTTCCTTACATCCCAGGATCCAGCAGGCACAGGGGAAGGGGGAGGTAAAATACCCGCAGTCCATTGTGAGTGGCTGTGTATACTCGACCCACCTTTTGTCCACCTTTTGGGTTGTTTTATAAGTAGTTTCTATATGAGCACCTCAGGGATAAACAAGGGCTTTCTAAAATTCTGAGAAAACGGAAACCATAATTATTTTTACAGTTTGAGAGAGGAATCTTTTGCTACATAGCTATATTAGGAGGAATAGGGAAGCTATATGACATTCATTTTCCAAAACAATGACATCCAAATAAATATTCCAAAACTATCTTCCATCTTTTTTTCTTTTTCATTTGAGATACTATCAGGAATACAGATTGGCACAGCAATGATACATAGGTTAGTCATTCTTTCAGAATTACTCTGTAAGCTAACAAACACTAACTAAACCCATACATTATATGAGAGTTAACACAAACAGTGAAAACCTGATAGCCCCACCTGGAATTTCCTTTCCGTTTTTTTGATTCGATTGTTTCACTACCCAGGCGTGCATGAATGAAATTTTGGACCTATGGATGTTTCATTTTTGTTATAGCTGATCTGATTTTTCTCATTTATTACATTTTTATATTTGCTGCTAGATTTCTTATGGCTGCTTTTGTTAACCTCATAGTTTTATATAACATCTGTTTGAATGGGATAATTTTACTTCCTGCATTCGTGCTAATAGCGGTATATACTTCGAAGGCACATGTTGCCCATGTTTTTGGATTCTGGGAGATTAAGACACTAATCTACTTTTTAACACATGGTGAATCTGTTCTACTAAATATTTCAACCATTTTACATGACTGTCTGGTTTCTTGACTTCCCTAAAATGCTGGAGAATGGGTACTGCAACTGTTTATTAATTACAGATGAACTAGGGACTATTTGTGAGGGGGAACATGAATATTGCAGCAAGTCCTTCACTGTGCCATCTGCTATTCTAAAATCAGTCTCCAAACAGACCTTAAAGTGATATAGGACCTGGCACATTCAAACCGCAGCACGGCTTGCCTTCAAACCCCGGCTTAGCCTGTGTGCTACCACAAAGATAGCCCTGTAGTAAACTGTATCTTCCAGGCAATCAATATTGTGCTTTAACTCTGTGTACCAAGGTAATGGGAGAGATTGAAAAAGTAATAGCAGTGAAACAGTGGTGAATTAATTAAGTGATTATCAGAGATGTTAGGCTAGCCCAGCTACTTACAACAAGAGCAGCAGGTGTTTCTGTACATTTGAAAATCAGACTATAAATGGGGAAGAAATGAAGCACAGCAGCTTTAAAGAACATCTGAATGCAAAATGAATGCAGGGAGACACTTGCTAAAAAAGCCCCGTGCAGTTGTGCTTAAATAAAACTGTTCCTTGTTGAATAGTGGATATTCCCCATAGGACATTCTAGCAGGATGATGTAAAGTAGTTCGGGTGTGGGAGGCCATACCATGAAGCACAGGAAATAGTTGAAATCTTTTGATATGTTTATAATGCTAAGTAAATGGGAAATGGCTACAGCTGAGGTTGTCAACCACTTCACAGTCATTTTTTTCTGGCAGATGGTCACTTTTCACTGTCAACATTTCTCTGAAATTGCATACACAAGCAAGGTATGCAGGCACGTTCTGCAGCTAGTGCTCAGGATATGCTCTTAAAGCAAGTTGCTTTCAATTTAAAAGTTTTGCTTTGTTATTCCTCATCTCCTCTGTGAGGCTCCTGGATACTCCCCACACACTTCAAATGTTTAAATATGGGGGCTTTTTCTTTTCACTGGTGGGGTTTGAATGCTTTTTACTGTACCGCATATGCTTTTAAAACAGCATGCAACAACAGCCATGACAATGTTGGAGGGCACTTCTGTTCTCTTTTTCTGCTGTTGTAAAGCTGATTTCCAAAGCACTGAAATCACAGCAGAATATTTTTTTCTTTTCATCCCTTTCTCCTTCCCTCTCTTCCTCCCTCTCTCCCTCCTTATCTCCCTCTTCCTTCCTTCTCTCCTTCCTTCCTTCCTTAGAATCATGGAATCATTTAGGTTGGAAAAGACCTTTAAGATCATCAAGTCCAACTGTAAATCTCACACTGCCAAGTCCACCACTAAACCATGACCTTAAGCACCATATCTACCCGTCTTTTAAATACCTCCAGGGGTGGTCACTCAACCACTTCCCCGGGCAGCCTGTTCCAATGCTTGACAACCCTTTTGGTGAAGAAATTTTTCCTACTATCCAATGTAAATCTCCCCTGGCTCAACTTGAGGCCATTTCTTCTTGTCCTATCACCTGCTTCTTGAGAGAAGAGACCGACCCCCACCAACCTCCTTTCAGGTAGTTGTAGAGAGCGTTAAGGTCTCCCCTCAGCCTCCTCCTCTCCAGGCTAAACAACCCCAGTTCCCCCAGCCGCTCCTAATAAGACTTGTTCTCCAGACCCCTCACCAGGTTTGTTGCTCTTCTCTGGACACACTCCAGCACCTCGACGTCTTTCTTGGAGTGAGGGGCCCAAAACTGAACACACTTTTCAAGGTGGGGTCTCACCAGTGCTGAGTACAAAGGCACAATAAGTTCCCTAGTCCTGCTGGCCGCATTATTTCTGATACAAGCCATGATGCTATTGGCCTTCTTGGCCACCTGGACACACTGCTGGCTCATATTCAGCTGGCTGTTGACCAACACCCCCAGGTTCTTTTCCTTCCTTCCTTCTTTCTTTCCTTCCTTCCTTTCTTCCTTCCTTCCTTCCTTCCTTCCTTCCTTCCTTCCTTCCTTCCTTCCTTCCTTCCTCTCTTCCTTCCTTCCCTTCTCTCCTTTCTTGCTCTCTTTCTCTTCCTTTTTTTCTTTCGTTTTTCCTGTGAAAAGCCAGTATTCCCCTATAGCATGCCTCAGTGCATGTAGGTTTGTGTCTAGCTCTCCTGTATGCCTGACAGCCTGGTTGCCAAAGATGGTCTTTGGAGCTTTTGGTATGGAGGGTAACTCAGACTTGTTTAGAAAGGCTCAGGATGAGAGGACACGACAACAGAAAATCAAAGGCATTGACACCCTGATCCAGGAAAATGTATTCATTCACTGCACTCTCATTTACTGCTGAAGCCAGTAAGCCTGAATCCATAGTTTAAAGTTAGGGGTTTAGAATTCACACTTCAAACTGAAGCAAGTTGTGGGTTTTTGGTTGTGTTTTTTTTTTTCCTGCCATTTTTTTTCCCCTCAAACATCACATTATATGACCTCAGTTTTGACTGATCATAAAAAGAAAAAAAAATAAAATCAAAAAGCACTGACCAAAAGGAAAGCCTGACAAAAAAAGGAAGAGTTTTTGCAGTGATGTTTTTTCAATTTCGCTGTTAACGTGTACTGTTTGTTTTCATATAGGGGACTGACAGTTCCTATTCCTGCTCTGCATGGGTGGTGTACTCCACAGTTCTGCTCCCCTGAGTCTCTGGAACTATAAAAGAACCCATCTCCACCTGCCCCTGCAGCCTTCTTTCCAAGGGAAGCGAGGGCAAGCAAGGGGCTGATACATGTGCTGGTCTTAGCAGCAGCTGGGAAGCGGCCACAGTACGTACGTGGGTATAGGAGCCTTATTCCTTGGTTTAGATGCATTTATTGAGTGCTCTTCAATCATGAGCCAGAACCCCAAACTACATCTGTCCTGAGAGAATTAATACACAATGGGCGTTAAGGCAACTACATATAAAAATGTAAATAGTAGAAACCTATTTGATAAACATTAGTTTGAGAGATCTTTATGCAATACACAATTTAAGCTTAAAACTGATGTTGAATACACAGCCAGAGTTCTCAGGCTGAATGACATGTAACTTTTTTATATCAAACAAGTATTTTGATATCCCAAATTATTAATATCTGTAAAGGTCTCTGCTACCTGTAGTTTATCATCTTGCTTGCCCCTTCCTAAATTTAATGTACAAACAAGCCACTCCTCATTGCTTCCAACAAATATGATGGTTGTGGTTGGGACATCAAAATATGAATGTTTTGTGAAGAAGAGAAAGGACTAGTCTATTCCGTGAGATTTTGTTCTTTAAACTTGAGGGACTTTAGACCTTGCTTAATCCTACAGCAGGTACAATACAAAAAGCAATACTGCAAGGTTCACCACAAGTTTATCTGAGCCCCAAAATGGATGGGTTGTCCTCTGTGTCCCTTCTGCTGTAAATACTATAAATAAACTAGGTGGTTTGTTCTAATTTTGCTGTAGTTTTCATCCCATCAAAACTGAAAACCCGTTTAGCTTGGAACGAATTATTTGAATTGGTAAGAATGTTTTCAGCACGATCAGAGCCTCAGAGCTACTCCATTCTGCCTGAAATTTTTATCTATGATACAACACTTGCTCATAAGGTAGACTGTGGGGAAAGGGCACTAGTTTGGGACTTTAAAATCCAGGAAAAAGAGGTGGTTATTCAAAAAATCTCATAGGCAATTGTAAAATGAAATACATATATATCTTTAAATCTATGGTGAGTCTTTTTCAAGGCATTAAGGAAACACTACTTACTTCCCACTAAAGGTACATTCTTTGGCCCAAAAGCTAGACATGAAAGTGTTCACTGTTTACTAGAAAAAGCAAACAACAAAACCTGCTTTTCTCCATTCAAGTAGTTTAATATACATGAATTTATAATCCCATCTAAGGTAGGGTAAATGCCATATAATGGAAAATCCCGTACAGAACCTCTTATAACAACAACATCTGTCTTGTCATAGAGCTCATAAAACAGTTGTAAGGTTGCCCATAACGCATAGCAGCCTTCAGTATGAGTGTGGCAGACGGTCACCTATTTAGGGAATGAAGTTAATTCTTCATTCTGTTATGTCTGTTATGACTGTTATGTCACTGCTAATGACATCGTAAGGGGGAGATATTATTCATATCTGAGTGATCATTATGTATCATAGGTCTCCATTTTGACTAGGTTCTGGCTTTCTGTATCACATGCGTATACTGAAATCATAGGTGTGCCTTAGATGAAGGTATTTCTAGTCCTAATTGACTACACATTATAGAATTATTTACCTGAGAAAATGTACTTATACTTTGGAATAATGCATATCACAGCTGAAACACACTAATAATGTGGCTTAAAAGTGATTTTTTTTTCTAATAATTACATCTGACTTGCTGAAAACAAAACAAAATAAAAATTTTAACTAGTTTATTATATTCTAAAGCCACTGTTCCAAACTTTAAAAAATAGAATCCAGGCTTTCCAGAGCTAAAACTATTGTAGTGTTACTGGAATGAGAACTTTGCAACAAACAGAATCTGGTCTTAGAGGTAGCAGCGCTCCATTTTGCATTGGCTGGTGTTTGTCTCCCCTAACCCTCCTATTTGTGACAGTTTTGACTTTATAAGCAAGTTACCATGTCTCTATATGCCTTTCTTTCCCAATCTGTCAGAGATCTTTATACATTGGTTTGCAAAGCATGTTGAAAATTACTAATGGAAGAACAGTACTTAAAACAATATTTTGGTTTTTGTCCATCTGAATGCATTTTTCACACTTTTTTCTTAAAGCATCTAGTTATTGCCAAACCATTATTAACAGATGCTTATCATATTACCTGGGGTTTTTTTTTCTGCTTATTTTTGAAGGAAGGTTATGAATTTATTTGATCAAGTTATTTTCCTCATGGTAGCATGAACAGCCAGTCTTAAATCAAGAATGCTGAGTACTGTTCATGGCAGATGCCACTTCAACAGCACTGGAAGATACCACATCCACAGAGGAATGGGTAGAAACAGTGGCTACAACAATACAGTTCTTGAATCAAACTTGATCTACATGCACCAGCATCCTCAAAACAGCGTATCTTGGCCTCTGTTCCTACTTAGTCTCTTCCAAGGCTATCAAAGAAAGATGGTTCATATTAAACTTTTTTGTAATAGTAGACACAATTCTCTTAAAACTGTCCCAAACTGTTTAAAAAACTACCTACTGTGCAGCTGTGAATTGCTAATGTATTCCACGCTGAACAGATTCAGACATGGTCTTCTGATGTTTCAGAAGTAGAGTCTGAAGTCAGTGTAGCGTATTAAAATATTTTAGCTTCCTGGTATTATATCAACGGTGAAATATTTCTATACTTTTCTGGAGTGAACCTGTAGAATAGTAAATTAAAAAAAAAAAAAAGCTATTATATCTATAGTGTTTTTTTCTTCTCCTATGAGCCTAGCTTTGAATGAAGATTAAGTAAAACTGACTATTGCTGTAAGAGTTTGAAATCTTGTGTTCTGCATTTGAGTTGTATCAGGAACAAACAGGATTGACTGCGTTTTTCCCTTTCTTCCCATTTTTTGCTATTGGAAAAATCTTCCTAAGATTTTTTATGTAAGAAATTAAAATTCCTGGGGATATCAAATGAATATTGGTGAATATGTAATAACCAATAGAGTCCAAACATGTAAGAGTGTCTTTGTTCCCTTACATGTAAAAAGTACAATTTCTGGCAAATAAGTTAGCCATAATTGATAAAGCCCAAAGAGAAAAAGAGAATTGAGGCTTTCAAATTGTTTTCATTTAGACTGATGGGCTGTAGGCTTTTAATATATTTTGAAGTTAACATTGCTTGGCAATATAATTAAGCATGTCTTTCTTGATTCACTCAGTCTGAATGCTAATTTTGATTTAGCCCTGAAGGGATCAGTTCAGGAAGAAGTTATGCATCTTTTGCAATATTCGTAGCCTTTCTTAGGGAAGTGTGGAATGCTGCACAAACAAGTAGAGTCACAAAGACTCCTTATCTATTTATATTAATCCTCCAACCTACGCTGCCCTCCTCTCCCCACCAATAAAATACGGAATTCACTTAAGGTGGATGACAGTTCCATTGTAGTGAAGTGTGAAACGCTTTTTTTAAATGCATGTTAGCTTTTGTGAATAAATGTAAGTTCTCTGGGATATATTTTCTATGAAACAATTTTAATTTGCAAAGCTAACAAAATTTTGCAAATAAGTTTTAGTGTCCGGTTTCATTACCTACCAGTGTATTCACATACAAATATTTATATCTTGTGCTGATGCACACAGTTTTACAGAGTAACTTTTGCAGATCCATTGGATGTGTCAATAAATTGTCCATGGCTTTTATATATATATTTGCACATGAAGTTGCAGTTTTCTCTGTGGAATATCTGTGAACAGGAAACTGCAAAGCACCAACCAATTCCATCTCTAGAAAGAGCTTGCTTTCCAAATGCAACTCACTTTGATCCTCTTCCGCAATTCTTGTTAGAAAGCAGCAGTTCAATGGCAGCATTGTAGGTTGGAAGTGACACCACTAAGAGCAGAATAAAGCAAAAAAGGCCAAATCATTCATTGTCCTATTGGTCCACTGTCTGAAAGTGCCCTAAATTTAGTATCTCTACTTGTCATCCTTGTCATTCGAATTGGGGGGTGTGGAGGTGTGGGGTGTGTGTGTGTGTGGTGGTGTTGAACATGTGATTTTTTCTTTCTGCTTAAAAAAGGCACAGTTCTTATTTTCCCTATGTAAGGTCCATGTTCACTCTTGCTTCAGCTTCACAAAGGAAGTCTGATGTTGGCATTCTGGAAGTCCACAGGTTGTTTCTAAAGGCAAAGAAGCTAATTTATAATTGTGTTTAAGGTTGAAACGCTCACATGCCTTTGATTATTCGTGTTAACTTTAATGCTCTTATGACACGGATTCCTGTTCCAAATGGGCAAATGTTCACATTAAAGAGAGTGGCGCTATAAACAAATGATCTTAATCAAGAGGCAAAAGGCTACTTTCGTTCTCCAGCAGAAGGTATTTCTTATGTAAAAGTGTATGCTAGCAGTAACTAGCATAAGCAGTAACTGCTCAATTGTACGGTTCAAATTAGAAAGCAATTAGAAACAAACCAAAACCAACAAAAAACCTGTTATCTAGAAATCAGCATTATGGTATGCAACAGGTTTTTAATGTTTGATAACACTTTCTGTTATCACTTAAAAGAATGAATGTCACGCAGAATGCAAGGATGACGACACTTCTCTAATTTCTGCTGAAGAACTGATTAAAACTCTCCTTAAAGAAACTGGCACTGACACTATGATGCAGCCTAACTCTATCTGTGCTTCTGTCCTCCAGACAGGCATTATAAGGGAGTAGACAGCTGTGTAAATACTGCCTCAAAGGAAGGTGATAAGTTGCAATTATTGGATTTCTTTAAAGTTTAATCAAATCAATTTATTTTGGTTTGAAATTTTGAACAGATTCTAAGACAGTTTTCAATTCTTCTGTGAGGCAGTTTTCAAAACATACATACAGATCATTAAGTAAAGATTTTATGTAACAATATCAGGGATTTCCATTTTGATTTTGGACTCTGATTTTCTGCAGTGTCAGATCTCTGAGTATTTACTTCAGTCAAAATGGGAATGTTTCTTCATTTGAGTGTTCTTTACAGTATTGTTCTTCGTACTTTTTTAGTTGGCATAAATCAGACCGATGTTCTTATTAACAGCTATTTTAAATGGTGTTCAGCTGTCTGTGTTTGTGGAATGTGCTATATCGCAATCTGCATGTTGAGAATAGGGGGTGCCATGGTGCCCCACAATGTATTTTCACCTTGGCCTGGAAGGGAATGAAAGAGGGGTACACTACTGCTGCTTAGTGTACTGATTCCTTGGCGCTTTTGTTGAGACGCTCAAACAGTGGCAGAGACAGCTTTTGTAATGTGAATCATTTTAGGCTCAAAACGGCTCAAAATACAGCTCTGAATACCGGCAGCAATTTTATTTTATTAGCGTTGTGTGAAGACTTTTTATATCAGTTATTTCTCTCATTTTTTAACTGCAAGCTGGAAAAAGGGATAGAACCTGCAAAATGCAGATCTAAAGCCACACCTTCCCCAAATGGGATGATTTGGGTTTATATTTTGATGGAGAACACAACAGACACTAGCACCTCTGTTCAGGTCCACTAAAACCGAATGCAAATCACTAAAATCTGGGAGTTCTTGGAAGCATGATTTTAGCCTGTAGTCAGCTGTGATTTGCGCCAAGGTAACCAGGATGTATTTACCATAAACACTGGAGGTTCTTTCCCTTCTTTTTTTTTTTTTTTTTTTTTAACAAATTTTTAAGTTCTCATAGACTTTTGATGCACTGGGTTTCCCAAAGCTTGAAGTGTTTTATTAAAAGATGTAAAATTTAGTTAAACATTAGTACAAGATGATAAATCAGTAATCAGATTTGACTACTGGTAACTCTTCACCTTTATTAAAAAAAGTAGTTTGATAGGATGTCGTAGCCAAAAGCTATATTGGATTGTGTGTTTCTCACATTCTGTCCTTCACTTTTCCTCTCCTCTTTGTTACACATGGATGAACAAAAATGACCAGCGGAGCAATTTTGTAGTAACTGTTGATGTTCCTATTTGCATAACATCAAAGATATCTTGAGAAATTCTTAGGCAAAAGGCAAAATTCAAAATAGTGTATGTAACTGAAGTGCTTGGAAATGATTGCTAGGGCAGAATATAGTTTGTAAAGTATGAGTCTTAAAAGGAACATATATACTAGAAATACCTTTTCTTTTTGTTCTTTTTTTTCTTGGTGAAGAAAGGAAAAACATTTGTGAAGCATTTATACACGTGGCTAGCAGTCTAGTTCTGTAATGCTAATGACAGCAGCAGGTTCTTCAGCCTGGAGAGAGGCTATTGATCCCTTAGGGAGTTACGGAGCAGGCTGCAGAGTGTTGAAATCAGTGCCAACTGTTTAGATGCCGTACATGGGTATCATCTATTCTACTTCAAAAAAGGCATAAGAAGGACTGGAAGGTGAGTTCTCACCTTCCTCTGTATTGTGAGATCTTATCCTGACTGATAGGACTCCTGCGGCAGAGAAGGAGGAAGCCTGGTCCACTGTCTATGTTCTCCAGGGCAGGAGTTAGTCTCCAGAGTTACTGGAACACAACTCTGTGGAGCCATAGAAAAAGCTACTGCTGAACTCATATTTCCTGCCCCTTGTTTTTCACTATTTATGCAGGAGCTGCCATACTAGGTGAAATTAGTAGCCTGCTTGGCTGAGGCTCCATCTGTCAGTATTGGACAGACTGTGGCCATGCACGCTAGAATTTAGTCAACTGTGCACGAAGACAGTGTACGTTTCTGCCTAGTCCTCATCAGATAGCTGGAGACTGACACATGCAACTTGTCCCTGATACTTTCTGTACACCATGTTTTAGAACTACAGTTATTTTCCTTGCAATATGTCTAGCCCACTTTGCCTTCTAGTGATTTTTTAGCCTCAGTGACATCTTGTGGCTGTAACATGTTCATCTTTCAATTTTCAAAAAGTATATTTTTTCATCTTGTAAGAGTTTCACTTCAAAAACTTTGCTAGAGAAGGTGAAGATGAAAATTATTAGTAATATGGAGCTGTAGACTTGCTCCCTGAGTATCAACAAATTGAATGAAAGCCTTTAAATAAAAACATTATCTGGTATTTTATAATGAATTTTAGCCTGTGGTGAAATGGAATGAGACATGGTAGGACATTTACATGGATATACACAAAAAACGAACACAAGCTAGGTCTCATCACAGTTGGGCATGACTTTTTATATCTCAGATAAGCGGATTTTGCTGGCTTTCTTGTCAAGCTCTGATTACTTCCGCACCAGTATTACTGAACTTCTCTGATTTCAGAAGTGATATTTCAGAAGACTGCATCTGATCCACAGCTTATCAATAGCCTTCAAGGGCCATGGGATTAACCTGTTAACATTTGTCTTATTTCTTATTTGTTTTCCATCAGAAACACATTTCTATTCAGTTCTACCAGTGCTGGCTTCCTTGTCCCCATTTATGTCAGTGCTGTACAGAAGCTGATGTAACTGCAGTCCTAGTCTGCCCAAATGCCATCTGACTGGTATTTGCTGACTCTTCCTAGGTGGGAGGGTCCTTACTTTAGGCTATATAGGGAAGGAGAATGCAACCAAAAGAAACAGCCGTCCTAAAAGCAAAAAAAAGGCAAGCTTTTTAACTGCCATGTTTTAAAATACTTCACACCTCAATTACTTGTTCATGAAACAAAATATCACATAAATGAGTATCAGTCAGCAGAAAGGGAGGCAGATTTGCTTTATAGCTAAGCTGCTGACCAAATGCCTGGTTCAGAGCTTGTTCTTCACTGAATCATCTCTGGATTACTGAAGCAGAGTTATTGCTGTTACTTTAAAAAGGAGAGAATATTTTTTTTCCACGCATTTTTCCAGCAAGTCCGATGTGCACCTGCTGAATTTCATAATGTTCTGCTTCAAATTATCAGGATATAACGTGCATACTGTTGGCTACTGCTTCTGGTTTGTGCAGAACAGGAAGCAATAACAGGATTTCTATTTTAATTTACCCTTGCACTTTAGCACTGAGATGTGACATGTTTCTTGGTGCCGTTAAGACTGCCTAAACTTTTCAGGTTGCTTTGTCTTTATGAGCTCATGGGCTGTTGTGTCATCATTACCTGGAAGGAGAAAAGTAGTTTGGTTATCTGTGCATGCCACTGGTGAATGTAAATGTTTTTACTGTGCATACTCTGTATATGTTAGGTTAGAAGAAGATATTCTATGTTGGCAATTTTTCCATACAATGGTTGCCTTCCTTCTACACAGGCAGCCTAGGCTTATCAAAGATTTTGGGCCTGATTCTGCTCTCACACAACTGCTGATCAAATTAACTCTGCAAAAATTGGTCAAATTTTTCTGGCAGGAAAGAATATTAGGGATCGTGAGCAGTTCTCGTGGGCCCTATTTTCAAAAAAGTGGATTGTTTATGTGGCCTTTTAACTTGAGGAATTGTAGGTGGTCTGCTCCCCTATACCTGAGACTGATGTATGAAAATAAATTCAGTATTGGGAGAGAGCAAGTTGGAATAAAATTAAAAAAAAAAAATATGCTGAAATGGGATGGTTTATGTCACTAATACATTTTGGTTTTCAATAACTCTGTCAAAAGATAATGATGCACAGAGTACGTTAGAGCTTACAAATAACTTCTGGGATTTTTGGAGGATGCAAGAGGAAAAAGGTTAAGTTATCCTCTTGAAAAAATCTTCCTGTGCTGTACTCAAATGAAGACAGACTATGGCTATAAAGAACTGACAAGGAATAAGGTAAATAGTTCTGCTTTTGTGGAAAGTTGATCCATCTTCTCTAGGGAAGGAATACATGAAATTATGAACAACCTTTCCAAAATGTCTGCTGCTCTATCTACCCAAAGTTGACATGTCATGAAGGAACTTGATCATCCAATAAAAGCATGAAGATAACCCAAAAATGCTGGGGATTATATTGATTTGATTTGTTTAATAAAAGAGTGCTATCATTCTGAGCAACAGAGAATGGTTTGGACTTTTTGCTAAGCAGGGTAGATAAAAACGGACTGTATATTTTGTTAAATCAAATGTGTTCTTACCTGTAACTCAAATATTACGATATAGAAGGAAATAGACTGGGAAAGATTTGTAAGTTTTAGTTGATACTATGAGCTAGTGATACAGTGGCTAAAAGGTTTTATGCAACCATTGGATGTGTAAAAAATGAAAACTAAGTTGTGGTGAATAGCTGATATTACCAGTGTATCCAGCACAGACGCAAGTGCTGTTGATCGTTTTCTTACATCCATGTCTCACACAGGATGCTAAAGTAGAGAAGGCTCTGAGAAGAGCCAAATAAATGATTAAGGAAAGACTCAGGGAACCAAATCTACTTAAGTTTGTCAGAGGATAGAATTGATAAGGCTGTAGTTTGCATCAGTTCAGGAAGTCCTATGGCCTGTCTTATACAGTAAGTCAGCATAGGCGATCAAAACGGTGCCTTTTGCCTTTCAATCTGAGAAAATGAAGTCTTAGAGCAGATCTTTAAATACCGAATTGCTTCAGGGTGCTAGCTTTCAGACAGACATAGTACAGGTGGCAAGTGGCTCCAACCTGCAGTTTATCATCTCATGTGAAATAAGTACAGTTTCATACTGAGAATTGCAGTGACAGTCTTGTCCAGTCAACTCACTGACTATGACATGTTTGGTGCTCTGTACCAAATACTGAACTATATTAGCTCAGAAATATTGTTGGTCTGGAGATTTAAGTGTTTGAAGTGATGCAGGCACTAGAGATCAGGTTTGGATTCAAGTAAAACTATAGATGCTGTACTAAAATTTCAGTAACATAGTGCTTTGAAAAGATAATGGGATGGCAATTTACCAGTATCTGAACAGTGCAGATGAAACAGTGGTATAAAATTGCTTATGGATTTATTTATTTTTTTAATCAAGCCTTTGGAATTCAAAGGGCTTGGATCTTTACTTCTTGCATTTTCCCTGCCTGCTGTTATAAGTCTGTTAGATTGTATGTCACAAAACACTGATTTTGCTCTAAAATAGGGCCAAAGGAGCAGGTTAATAGCAGTCATTGGCATGTTTGGTACAGCAGAAGAGGTCTGTGGATGACAATCCAATTCAGAGGGAGAAAGCCTATTTTTATTTTATTACAATTATTCTCACTAAAGGTGAGAGCATCATGAGCAAAAGCTCATAGTATTGAAAAGTTCCGTAGGAGGTAAATAAGACTGCTTATTTTTATTATCAAATAAGACTAATAAGAAATACTTAATAAACTCCAAGAGTCATGTTGATAAAACATTATGACAGAATGTAGGAATTGCCATTATCTGATTTGGCATAAATACCAAGCCTCAGGAAAGATTTTTCCAGGTATGCTGTAAGTACACAAAAGTAAAAAAAAAAAAATAATGCCCTAGTTCTATGCTAGCATGATGTTTTAGTGAAGGAAAAAAAGCACCGAAATATGCAAACAAATATTTCAGCCATGTCAGAGAGTGCCACTCTACTGCAGCAGTCGGGGCTGGAATGTGTAACTGCCTGACAGCTCCTATATCAACAGAGTGTTTCCCATGCCACTCCATCTTCCAGTAGGGGGTAAATGCACCATGCTAAAATACTGAAGTCTACATCACAAGTGGTCGTTTACAGGTCAACAAGAAGGTGAGACTCTTTTTCCACAGCTCCTTACGATGCATAGTCAAATGCTGATGACTGTATTCTGCTCCCATCCCCTTTTCTTAATGATTAAATCACTTGAGAAGAGTTGAGGAAAAGGAAGGAGGTGATAGAGTTTTGCTACCACCTGTCTCTTCCTCCAGCACTTGAGAGGAGACCAAGGATTGCAGGTGCAGAATGAAGAACAGGATTCATCCCAACAGATAACAGATTTTAAATAAATCTAGGAGAAGCTTCCTTCCCTGAGATGCTGCAGCACTTTTCCTGGCATGGATCTACCTTGCCCTATGTAAAAGGATACTAGCAAGTAACTTTGAGACCTGCAGGATTCTGTCCACCAGTGTGAGTTTATACGCTGTCTGACATCACGGACTGCATTCACGAGTCGAGGGAGTTGCATTTTTTTTTGCTTTTGTCATCCCTTTTCCCTAAGTGACGATGGAGAACTGCTAGAGAAGGCTGTTCCGGAACTGCCTTGAATTGATGCACTTCTTGCTATAGACATGACCACATATTTTGGCAGCATTATTGACTTCCACTTCTGGGGCTTCCTTATTTGGATAAAGGAAATACCTTAAAAAAAACCTCATAGATCCTTGAAAAATCATAGTCCTACTAAATGTAGTCTGAAACTAAATTCAGTACATTATATGTGACTGTTTCCTGATTACATTGCACATATAGAGACTTCTAAGCTACAGATGAGGTGCTAAGGGAATCAGAAATAACTTCTGCATCAGTCTGCCTCTTCCACAAATGTTACTTGTCTTAGTATTTTAAGTATCGCCTGCACGTCCCTGGGGAACAGCAGATGGTAAGTGATTTGGGAAGGTCTTTAAACACTTTATGGCAATTTCAACAACTTTTTATTGTTATTAATCCTAGATCTTGTATAGCTAGTTAAGCCTCACCCAGAAAGCCTCACCCAACAGAGTTTATATGTCTTATTATACTTTGGAATGTTAAGTGTTTTAGATGCAGTCTCTGCTGGGAGCTCTTATATAAAGAACAGGTTTTCTTCCATGAAACAAGCAAGTATTCAAAACACCACCACCCCCCCCCCCCAAAAAAAAAAAACCAACCTGAAGTTGTGCTGTATTGTTTAACTTCTTAACTGATCATGATGTCATTTTTTATAAGTTAAGAAAAACAAATGCTGTCACATTCTGAGTTTTGAACAAGCCAAAAATCAGGAGATTAAGTGTTCCAAACACTTAAACATTTCATCCAATTAGTTAGTTCAGTCTGGCTTCTCTATCTCTGAACTGCTTCCAATAAACTTTTAATACAGAAAGATAAACCCATTGATAAGTTTCTACTACTGTACAGATATAATTTTGCTTTTCATAAAAAGTATTTTTAATGTTTAAATTTGCATATGAATTCTTTGTTCTTTTTCTATGCCGATTCCTGAATTTCTGCGACTTTTTTTACTAATTCACTATAATCCGCTACTCTGAAACAGATTCTGAAGGGGCTTGGTTCTGAAGACTCTGAAAGACCACCTCTGGAATAATCAGGTGTTTGCTGGCTAAGTGTCTCCAAAGACAGATCACAAGGAAAAGCAGAGCAGATAGAGTGAAAAGGTGATTGTCTGCTCAGATGCCAACAGGTAAAATCTGATTGATGCATGCACATAGTCAACAAAATGCTGGCTTTGTTTGTTTTAGGAAGTGGAAAATGGCAAAGGGAAAATTGAGAGGAGAGGAGAGGAGAGGAGAGGAGAGGAGAGTTGAGTTACTGGTAGTAAGGCATATTTCTAGCATTTGAACCCCCTTCATCTTCACCATCTGGGATGGAACTATACTACCAAAACTGTATGTTCTAAGGAAAATTATTAACTTTTCAACGATGAGAATTTTAGTTCACTAACAAGTTTAGTAGTTCAAACATTGCTGTTTTCTGCATAAAATGCTTCCTCCACTGGTTGTTATTTATTTAACTCCTAAGATTCAAGTCAAAGTCATGCCATTTATTAACTATACAGAAAAATCATGTTTGCTACTTATTACTGATTTTGAATAATGTGTAGTTAAAAATGCAGAAGAAAAGGAATCCAAAGATATGGATTCTCATACTCATTCTGGNGTAGTTAAAAATGCAGAAGAAAAGGAATCCGAAGATACCTACTCATATGATGTACTTCTTGCACCCTGTACCTGAGCTAACTCTACGTATAGAACGGAAACTGTCAAACAAGCTGAAAATCATTGTATCAGTGGCAAGCAATGGGGGAAAAGAAGGGAAAACTTATACACACATATTCTGCATCCTTTGAAAAGCGCTGGGGCTCTTCACTGCCTACGCTGAGCAGCAGGTGACATACAGGAACAAAGGGTCTACCTACCCTTTGAGTACCTGAGGGGGTCCCATGTTCAGAAGCCCCCAACCATCTAAGCAGGACCAAGGTATCACAACAATGTCCTACATTTAGAAAAGGACTGTGTACATACAACACAAGGTGCTGCTCACTGATGCAAGTTCTATTTATGCAAGCACCTAAGTGGAAACTGTGAACATCTAAATGGAAATGTAGCCTGCTCTGTAGTTTCTGAGCTGCTGGAAAACCTGTGCCCCTGGAATTAATCCCACAGAAATAGTGAGAACGGTTGGACATCACTATTGTAGTGCGGAGGAGCATTTTGGCCAAACATGCTGTATAATTCTGAGAATGATGTAGGAAAACACCTGAAGCCTCAGATGTTTAATTTAACATCAACCTACCAAGTATTATGTCTGCTTGAAGGCTCTACCTGAATTTAGAGTGGCAAGTCTGTGTTTAAAAATGCACTGCTATTTCTGCATGAAATAATGCAGTTATATAGGAAACAGAAAGAGACACAGAAAAATCCTATCTTGTAACACTAAGGCAATGTTGCTAGGAGGAAAAAGTTAGATTTTCTAAGAGTGTACCCTGCCTGCATTCTAAATGTGGAGAAAAGCATATCCTTGCTAAGCATATTATTTGCCTTCTTCTGGCTAATGCTAAAAATGACTTCAAAGTTGTTAACCCATCTCTTTTTCTGAACAAGGATAGTCATTCCTTAGGAAATCTCCTTACGTGCATTCCCTCCCTACACATGAAGCCTTGATCTTTTCTTAGATCTTAAAAGATCTTAAATCTTCCTAAGTCTTCTCAGATCCCTGAGATGATGACAGTGTAGATTTGATATCTTCTGCCTGGCAATATTGTTGTGAGTCTTACAAAAGAATAAGAAGCATACTTCTGTAAGTTGTGTTAAGTTCTCCTCCGGTTAAAAATAGCTTTGTCAAATGTCTTCATGTCCATTTAATTGGGAAGACACTTTCAGAAAGCTCTTTTTTTCCCTCAGTTATTACTGCACAACTCTACTCTTCTTCTAGAAACAGCTGTAAGAAAAAGAACTTACAACACCACTTTCAGTATCAGAGTCTAAAATCACCTGTAGATAGAAAGTCAGTGTAAGAATAGAGAAATCCTACAGTTCATATAATAATAATAATTTCTAATAACACAGAATTCATAACATAAATAGTAACAATTGTTAATAAAACATTTCCTGACAATTAACATATAGCTTGGTTTTACCTTGAACCCTCAGGCCCTTCAGACAGTTGTAAATGCCAGGAAACGTCCTCCCTATTTCTTTAAAGATAAGCGTAGTTTGCAACATGAGACTTGTAAACAGCTCATTCCTGACAAATTGGATGTCATGTTTTGTTCAGCCAAATTGCGTTTCTTGGATCATGTAGCATTTATGACATATTTTAGGCCACACTACTCCTCCATGCATACAGGAGCCTTAACCTCTATAATTACATGCTAATAAAAACAAGAACTGCAGAGTGTTTACATCTTTGCCCAACCATATGTCTTTAGAAAGAAAACAAAAATTCCAGAAGTTCATCTGTCATGCATATTCATGGATTATTTCTGGGTGTACTTGAATAAGCAGGCACTTTTCAATTTAAGCTACTGTGCTTTAGGTAGCTGTACTCGAAGGAGCATTTCTGAAATGTTAACCATAGCGCTTCTGTTTGTTGTATAAATAACAGGTTGTAGAGAGTTATCAGATGAAATAGGCTATAAATCTCAATCTAGAAGAGCTGTTATGATTTCACATGCAGATCTGAGCCTTCTCTGCACAGGGCAAAGACCTTCCCAACAATGGCTGACATACGCATAAAAGATGAAGAGAAATGTGGCAGTCTTTAGTCCGTGCACATGCTACTTCATCAACATATAGTTTTATTTAGGATTCCCACATGATTTATTTGGCTCTTCAATGAGGTGTGCATTTTCCAGGGATAATCCAAGTATGTAAATACATGTGCCCAGACGCTATGGGAGCATTTGAATAGGCTCATGGTGGGAGCTTTAGAGACGTGTGTAATAACAATACATTTTCTTGTGGTTTTGCAAGAGACTTATAGGAGCTGCCACGAACCTCTCACAAGCGGCCAACACAAATTTGGCTAGGTTGATGTTCTCGTTTGATTGCCACAGCTCGCGTTTTGACTGTTCTATTAGCAGATGCTGGAGTTGCAGGTACTAGCCAACACCTTCAAGAGAAAGCTCGAAGGCAGCTGGAGAGAGCTGTGTGAAGGGGCTTTGCCCCCCAGGCCAAGCACCTGCAGCCTTTACCTCCAGGTGGGCGTGAGCAGCAAGTGTCACAGCGCACCAGCACTTCAGCTTGTGTGTCCTAGAAATGCTCTTAGGCTTAGTAGGCAGGCACATCAAAGAAAGCAGACCCGTGCACCACAGCGGGAGGGGGCCCATCCCTGGATCTGCATGACTGGCTATGCCTGCCTGGCTTGTGCTTGCCACCGCGTCCCCTGCGTGCCAATATGCCCTGTTCCTGCTTTAACCATCGCTTACCTGTGTGCCCCATCCCTGCCTGCGTGTCCCATCCCCACCTGCACGTCGTCTCTCTCTGCGCGCCCCACCGATGCCTGCACACTCCATCCCTGCCTGCGTGCCCCATCCCTACCCGTGTGCCCCATCACCACCTGTGTGCCCCATCCCTGCCTGCCTCACCCTCAAGGGCCCATCCCTGCCTGCACGCCCTTGTGCCGGCCTGTGTGCCCCATCCCTGCCTGCTCGCCCCGTCCCTCCCCAAACACCGCATCCCCGCCGGCACGCCGTCTCTCCCTGCGCGCCCCGTCGCTGCCTGCACGCCCCATCCCTGCCCGGGCGCTCTGCCCGTCCCTGCGCGCCCCGTCCCTGCCCGGGCGCGGCCCCCGCCTGCACCCTCCGCGGTGCCCGCTCCGTCCGAGCCCCGGGGGAGCCTCGGGGGAGCCGGCGGCGGCGGCGGCGGCAGCGGCAGCGGC
>VUYV01000193.1:240881-310717 GCA_008711295.1 Anarhynchus alexandrinus | reverse complement strand
CCGCCCCCGCCGCCTTTCCCCGCCGGTGCACCACGCCGGAGCGCCGCGGGAGCAGGATGGCCGCGGCGGCGGGGCAGCGCCGGGGCACTGCCGCCTCCCTGCTCGCCCTCGCCCTGGGGCTCCTCGCCGCCGCGCAGGTAAGGGGGTCCGGGGGCTCGCCCGCCTTACCCCGCGGGGGCAGCGCCGGGCCGGGGCTCCCCGGGTCCGGAGGGGCGGTGGGAGCTCCGCGGGGCGCGGCGGAGCGCTCCGCACCTGCGGCCGCCGGGATGCTGCCGTCGACGGGTTTGGGCGGGTGGGGGGCGGGGGGGGAGCACTGCCCCGGGCCGGCTGCGGGGCTCCTCCTGAGCCGGCAGGTATCTGCCGGGGGTGCCCGCGGCGGCTGCCCCGCACGGGGGGCTGGCGGGAGGCTCTGCCGGCAGCTGTGTTTGCCGAGCGGACGTCTCCGGCAGCCTGCGCCAGGCGGGTTTTACAGCTCTCTGGAAGGGAGGATGGGAGGGTCCCTATTACAAAAGTTACGATACTGCTGAGCTTTTGCCGAGTGTCGGGGGGTGAGGTTCTCAGCCTCCTTCGCGGGGGGAAATACTCTCCAAGATGCAGAGCAACTTTGGGAGTCCCCCGCCTGGGTTTCTCGGGCGGGTATTTCGTTCTGGAAGCAGAGAGCTGAGCCGGGCCTTGTCACTGCGTTTCCCTTGGGTATAATTTACATCCTCTAACATGCTCTACAGGTAGTTTGCTTTGCTTAGTCATCAATTTGCCATTGCCCAGCTTTTATTTCAGACTCTAGTCAAGTCAAAAAAGGAAAGCAAAAAACCCGCCAAACCCAGAAACGTCTCTGATGATGCCCCAGTCAGCTTTCTGGAGACAATAAATGAACCCACTTTCAGCTTTGTATGTGCCCTAAAGAAAAGCAAGTGTGAACATGGCTCTCCTAAATCATTCCCATTTGTTTTTGTTCTTAAATTTTGAAGATGAGTTTTAAATAAGTGATAGCACATTTGCAATGAAGATGATGATCTTTTTTGTGTTCAGGGCATTAGCTTAAATTAACCCTCTGAAGAGAACAACAAACTTAATTAAAAAAAAAAAAAGTACAGGGTCACTTGAAATAAACTTAGAAACATTATTCTGTGTAACTTCAGGCTGCTGCCGAGTAGGACATTTCTGGTCTCCTCCTGTGCTCCTGACCATGTGTCTTCTCCTCCCTTGAACCTCTGTGGTAACTGTACATCCATGACCAGGTTAGCCTAGAAATCTGAATAAAGTCCTTAATTCTGATAGAGAAACTTTTGTGTTAGATTACCTTGCCTTCTCTTGTTGCACCACTTCTGGATCCCATGCGAAGGAGGTGATTCAAAAGCACATTGGGAAGCCGTGGGGGCTGAGGATGGGAGGATGATGCCAACCTACACCTGCAGGCCTGTGGTCAGGACTGGATCATGACTGCGTCACTGGAAAAGTTGTAGACAAAAACCTGCAGAGTGCATTGGTAGCACTAGTGTGCTCCAGGGGTGCACAGACTTGCCCACAGAGACCAATGGCTCATGGGATCTGGTATCTCTTTCTGATAAAGGCTTCTAGAGCCATAATAGCTGTGGTCCTGCAATGGAAACCTCATCTGCCACAACCTTTAACCCTGCCACCGACTCTTTTCCCAGGGCTGAGATTGAGCTGATCTCCCTGGGCACTCAGCTCCGTCCCTCCTTATCCTGGCCCTGTGCACCTGCTTGCCCTCTTTCTTGCAAGCAGCTCCTCTTTGTGGGGAATTAACATAGCTCCTTACTTCTTTTTTACATGCAAATACAGAATATTCAGGCTTTCTTTTGAAAAAGTATGGCTCAAGTGATATGCAGTGCAGTGACCTGGGAGCTGGAACAGACAGGCAGTTTAGTTTCCTTTGGCTTTTATGTTGGATACTTAGTTACATGAATTTAATTTTACAGTTATTGAGATAGTGTTACTCTTGAAATAGCAGTTTGGCACTGCATCCTACCTCTAGTCTCGAATTTACACAGTGATAGTGCGAATAAAATCAGTTGTCCTCATGGACAGCATTTCCTAGGGCCAAGAACATAATCAGCCTGGGAAGCCTCCTGTTGTTTTTCTAGCATTTGTAATGCGAGATAGTGGAATAAGTGGGGATTAAAGTTATGCTCTACTAAGCAGTCACAGGTATGTGCATGTATCACAAAGACGATATTAAAAATTACTGTAATTCTGTAACTCTGCATTGTATTAATCTAAATTTTAGATTAAATTAAGATGAAAAATGATTGTTTTTATGTACCAGGTATGACCATGAATTTGGAATTTGGATGATATTGTCATAGCATATTATGATAAAAAGGAGCATACAAAACCATTTGCCTTTTTTTATTGGAAGAAGAATAAACTGAGTCTTCAAATTGAGTGGTGTTGTTATTACTGTTTTAAAAGTCGTTCAGGAACTAGACCAAATTGGGTCTTTTAATTAGTAACAAATAGGATCTGTTAATAATTATAGGTCTGAACTCTATTTTCAAGCTGTATTTTGGAATCAAGTTCTAGTTTGCTGGGGATGACATACATTCCTACTGCATCCTCAGTTCAGTGTTCCTGTGGAATTTCTATTTCCTCTTTTTGCATAGTTTTGACAGGGAATGGCTATCACCAGTTTTTATCATTTTGTCCTCCTCTAGGTCTATAAACCAATATATTGGGTTTTAGTGGAACTTCTCAGAGTGATTCTTCTCACAGTGATTTTTTTTTTTTTTTTACATTTGCTGTTGCAAATTTAAAAAATGTGGAAGAGATTGTAGCAGGTACCCCCACGAAACAACCTAAACTGTTTTTTTAAATTTCATTGTGTCAAAATAGTTATTGTCGTAGACTTAGCTTTTAAACTTTATGTATGAAACTATGAGATTCATGTATGTGTCTATGAGACTATAGACTATAGGCTTTGTGGGTAAGTGCAGGCATATTCACATGTGTTTTATGGGCTGACTGGATAGGAGCAGGTTTAGGTCTGGAAGGGGTGTAGGGAAATGTAGACCATTGGTAAATTGAATTTTCATGGTTGTCATTGTATTCCTAGGCTTTTTGTCCCTCATATTTTCTATATCCTATGCAATTTTTTATTCAAATAGTGTGGTTGCTACAGTGTTCCCTTTTTTATGTCCACAAAATATAGGGTGGGAGGGAGTGAAGTAGAGGTATTTTGTTTATTGGGAAATAGTTCATGTGTAGAAGAAAGCATTCTTCTAAAATACTTGCATGTAGTGACATAGTAGTAAATTATATTAACTATCTTCCTTTATCTTTTCTCCAACGAAATACTTACCAAGTAAAGATCCACTGAGTTTTGTTCCATTGTAAAGAGAAACCTACAACTTTCTCTTCTATTGAATAAAGTTGGAAACAAAGCCAGTCAAAGCTACTGAAAATAGGAATACACTCACAATCCCTACATTTGAAAAACTGTGTTATAGTTAGAAGGTCAAAATACTTCAGTCTGGAAGCATTTTAGAGAGACTGTAGAAAAAAAAAGATGACAGAATATTAGAATACAAGTAGTATATTTATATAGTTCAACTAGTCAGCCAGCACTGAATATCACCAGGCCCCTACTTTTCCATGTAGAATCATCTTGAAAGCAGTTTGTACCCATCAAAATAATTTTGTAGAGTGTTTCTTGTGGATCTTGGTAGTATTATGACCAAAATTATATTGATGAATATAATTATGGCTGGTAATGTTAAAGTTGAGCAAACTCAAAGAAATTTCACCTTGTTGTGGAACTTTCTTCTGTTACTTTGATGACTGAAGTGGCCTTTAAGCTTTGTACTAGTTAAAATTGGTTCTTGGTTATATTGTCAACTGAAGGCATGAAGTTGCAGGAAGGTATACTCCTTTTACGTCATCATCTGTCATATCATTGAAGTTCCTGTTGTTTCAAATAAGACTGCCTCTCCCCTTCTAACTAGAATTACAGACTGGTTGAGGTTGGCAGGGACCTCTGGTGGTCATCTTGTCCAATCCCCTTGGCTCAAGCAGGTTCACTGAGACCCAGTTGCCCAGGACCATGTCTAGATGGCTTTTGAATATCTTCAGGGATGGAGACTCCACCATTTCTCTGGGAAACCTGTGCCAGTGCTTGGTCATCCTCACAGGGAAAAGTGTTTCCTGATGTTCAGAGGAAACATCCCATGTTTCGGTTTGTGCCCATTGCCTCTGGTCCTGTCACTGGGTACCACTCAGAAGAGCCTGGCTTTGTCTTCTTTGCACCCTCCCTTTGGGTATTTATATACATTAATAAGATCCCCCTGAGCCTGCTTTTCTCCTGGCTGAACAGTCCCTCTCAGCCTTTCCTTATAAGAGAGATGCTCCAGTTCGCTCATCATCTTTGTGGCGCTTTCTTGGTCTCTCTCTAGTATGTCTTTCCTGTGCTTGGGAGCCCAGAACTGGACACAGGACTCCAGGTGTGGCCTCATCAGTGCTAAGCAGAAGGGAAGGGTCACTTCTCTTGACCTGGTGGCAATCCTTTCCTAATAAAGCCCAGGATCCCATTTGCTTTTTTTTTACTGCAAGGGTGCATTGCTGGCTCATGGTCAGCTTTGTGTCCACCAGCTCTGCCCCTGCCCCATCCTTTTCTGCAGAGCTGCTCTTTACTTACAATTTTGGTGAAGAGAAGACTTTGGGCTAGGTTTTTACCATGGTGGGCACCTTGACTTCAACCAAATGTTTTTCGGAAAGTTTCATGCAAAATTGTAGAGCCATTTCTGAGAATGCAGGTGTGTGGGGAAAAATGTAACTTAAAGCATTTCTAATCGCCTTTCTTTCATGAAAGTCTTAAGCCCCCTTTATTATTTTGTGAAGAAGGGTTGAAAATTTAGCAAGAGGAAGGCCTTGCACTGGAGATGTCTGTTGCTAAAATTGTGAAAGTGAGACTAAATTTGCCTAAGTTACTGAACATTCATAACCTGCAGCTGACTAGAGATTTAGGCCTTCAGCATTTTCACACATTTTTACAGGCCATATGTGAATATGTGCATATGTCAGCGAAAGAAGCTGTACTGCCTCTTCTCCTGTTGCACCAGGCAAAGTCAGATTATTCACAAACTGACATTACATCTGGATTCCACAGTCGTGTTTTCATCAGGACATGTTGTGCAAAGGTGGGGTGAATGAAGGATTTGTGAGATCCAAATGCAGGTGAAAAAAGAGCTACAACATGTCAAGAGATAAACACAGGCAATAGGAATATTTTAGCACAGGTCTGATTGTACCGCTTCTGAGAAGTTATATTATCTCTGGCAATATTGCTTGTTGCTCTTTTGTGTGACCCCAATAAACAATTCTTCTGTAGTAGCTTTTGCCTTCTTAAGATGAAGGGAAAAGAGGGAATTGAACTCTACTTTTATGGTGTCTATCTGATTTGAAATTGTATCTCATTCCTCTTTTAGAGCTGTACGCCACATTTCATGAACTTAGAAATATTGCCCTGTTCATGAGTATTTCCAGCAATAATTAGGATGACAATGCAACCATACAGTTAGGTACAGATATGGAATACTCTGTTATCTTATCATTAATGAGTGATGGCAAAATTGATCAACATATCCTTCAAAAAGTGGAAGTATAATTTTTCATAATCTAGGTTAGATTACTAGTATCATGTTCCAGTCTCATGTCCTGGTAAATTACTTCTCTTAATAAAAATGTAACCTGTGCATTAAAATGCATCTCTGTTCTTGGTGTAGAAGCTTGGTGTAGAAGTTCATATTGCGTGCACGAAGTGGACACTATGGAAACATCAGAGGATGTGAATTATTGCTGCTAGGTGTCCCAAGGATTGAGGAATTCTGTGTGGCTATTAGATAAGCATGTGTTAGGAGTTTTGAAAATCTTGGTTAGAAAGTGAATCTTTTCCTTAGTCTTTGAGGTGATTTAACAAGGGGAAAAAAAAAAAAAGGAGCCCAGGTATGCTTTTTATTCTCATTCTCTGCAATCCACACTTCAATACTTTTACTTCTCTGTGTCTTCTTCTAAATTTTTTTCCTACAAAATATAATAAAGCATGCCTTGTCTGTGATCAAAAAGTTGATAAAACATGATGAGGTCTGCTAATGGGATGATGTATGGCAAGTAGACTAGCAAGTCATTCGCTGGATTTAGCAACTACAGTGCTCCCTGTATGCTTCCATTCCTGTATTTTAAATCATCCCTTAACAGCTCAAGTCCATGGGTACATATTACCATTGTGCACCTTGAGGCATTTTGCACCTTAAAAAGGCAGTTGTGTCCCAGCTGCAAACAAGATGTTTCTGTTTTAGTAAGCAATGTAGCGTCGTTTACAAGACTTGGTGAATAATGCCATTTGCATCTGAGTCATGCCCCTATTAAACTTAATTAAACTCTTTAGACCCTTCTCTGTCTTAAAGGTATGTATTTTGTATGCCTTTTGAGAGAAATGTGAAGTCAGCATAATTGTTGAACATGTATGTGCAAGGAAAGTTATCAAGAGGGGGAGAAGTGGGAAGAAAAGAGACAATTCAAGGCCTTTGGGATATATATTAAGCAGAGCTGCACTAGGTACCTTGGAATAAATTGTGGGATGAACAGATTACCAGTGTTGTTTGACATACAGTTAAATTTTCTACAAATAGGAGAGAAAAAGAAAGGAGAGAAAAAAATAAATTGCAAAATTTGGACTGAACATACAGGGGAAATCAGATTATAACAATGAGTTCTGCTGGATAGCAGAAAGTCTGGTTCTTTAAGCACGTTGTTCTATGGGGTGGACAAGAGCAGTATTATGTGTGCTGCTTACACACCAGTTCAGGACTGGTGTGGGAATGGAGTGGGTGATCTAGCAGGACTGTCCCATCTCAGCCAATAATATCCATCAGAGGAATTAAACAAAGCCTATTCTTGCATCCATGCTTCAGTTTGTTCATAGTCCTATATGGCTAGGTGCCATAAATAATGACTGCATTACATCAGTCCCAGATATGGCTTGTGGAGTGTTGTTTGATACTGTTACTTTTGACTCAACCAAGTGTTTCCAGAATTTTCATCTGTACAAAGATATATTTTTAAACTAACCCCATATATGTCAGTTCTTTCAATGAGGCATTTAATAATGGAAGAGTGGATTTATACAAAACTGCCAGTAATTGTTTCATTTAGTTTTGTTTTGATTTGTGGATTAAACAGGCATATGTATTGCATTGAATGAAAAGACCTGCTTGTGGATTTTGACAGAGTTACAATAATACTGCCACTCTCCGTGTAGCTCAGGTGGGTTGCAGAAACTGGTTTTTCTTTGAGCTGCACATGTTTTTCAATTCTATGAAGAGTTGATATGAAGGAAATACTTCATGTGTAAGAATGACACTACTATGTAATAGAATAGCCAAAAACTAGCCCTGTGTGGCTGCATGTTTTGTTTTATTTATTTTATTTTATTTTATTTTATTTTATTTTATTTTATTTTATTTTTCTTAGTGTGTTTTTAGAGGAAATAGAGGGGAGCCAGACATATACTGACTTACTCCCGAAGAGTGGCTGACCAACCACTGCACTGACAAACACCCCTTCCTTTTTGCCATGGGCTCAGCTGAGCTATGTCATGGTAGGGAAGGCAAAAGGAAGAGGGGAAGAATTTTTTAACAGATGAGTGACATCTCAAGCTTTCCTTTCAATTTCACAAAATTTGATATTTAAGTGTTTAAAATTTTTCACTTGGTTGGAGAATTAGGGAGGCAGCAAAGGTCAGAGCTCAATGTCTTCGTGACCATTTTGCTTAACTAATATTTGGAAAAATTGCACATTTGTAAAACTACTCTTTTTTTTTCAAGGAAAGAACAACAGCTTCATTGTAATAGGCAGTGCCAATAATTTCATGTCAATTTATTATAGTAGGCTGGTGCATAGAGGGGTGCATGGGACCATTTTGAAATTACAACAGTTTAACTTTTCTTTGAAGTTTTATTAGAAAATTCTCTTTTTGGTATCTGACATCTGTATGTTTCAATGAGAAAAAGCTGCCTTTGAAAAATCTCTCGAAGTAAAAAAGGTGTGCCAATGTAAGAGACAGAAAATAATTTCCAAATATTTTTTCTCTTCCCCCCTTACTTCTACCTGGCTTTCTGAATCCTCTTGCTATAGCTGTGCTACTGCTAAAAAGTGTATGTGTTGTGTATTTGTAACTTTGGTTGTAAGTGATCCCAGTGAACATAGGAAAACAGTCATATGGATCAGCATATGCGTTTGCAGATTTGGAGACTGTGTCTGAACAGTCCTTAGAAAGGCAACAAGACCTCTGCATTTGGTATGTTCTCCCCCATTGCCTTTTACTTCTAACCTTTAACTCGCAGATAAAGGCACCGGATATTGCATCCAAAGGCTTATTATGAGCACTGTCACTAAAGCATAATACTTCACCTGTGATTTGTACACTGGCTTTTCAAATTCTGTTGAGTGGAAGACTGCTGTCAGGAGGTAAACTCTTTAGCACCTGCGAATTGCTGTGCTGTACCGCAATGATTAATTGAATGCAGTGTTTGTCCTGGAGGTGAGTGATTTTCAATCTTTGAATATAACCTTTTTTTAAATTATTTTTTAAAAGATGCTTTTCAGGTATGAGTCAGCATTATATTTAATGACCTGTCTACAAATATGTTTTTGTAGGAACTGTCTTGTTTAGGGATAAATTCTGAGATGCTAACCAGCCTTTGCTGAGTCTTTATGAAGGACTGTTTCAGAAGATGAAAGAGCAGTTGCTAGATGGGTCAGAACTTTTGAATTTCATTGGAATATTTATGTTGGTATTTAGGTTCCTACAGAATTTCATTTTATGAGCGGGTGAGCTCTATGTTTGCTTTCTAAATTCCCCATTTTCATGTTGCAACTTCATAAATGTGTAATCATTTTCATTTGCTAACAAAATGTACACTTACCATGCAGTCCCGTACAATAATAAGCTGTTTTTACAGTCTTGCACCTATACACCTGTATATGCTTATGTGGGTCTAAGGTAGAAGTCATTAAATAGAGATCCCTTCTACATTTGAAAGCTACTTGCCCTCATTACTTTGGCATTCAATTACAGAGGGTAGAGAGAAGACATTTTAGTGGGTGCTTTCAAATATGAATTACTCACTACCAGAAATGTGCTTAATTGGTAGTAAGCAAAACTAAGATACAGAACAAATACAAGTTGCACACGGACATGAAAGAACTCTGTTTTTCTTTTAACTTAGAGGCTTGTGCTGTATTATCATTTTTATTAGAAAAACGTTTCTTTCCTCTCCATTCTGTATTCAGTCTCTGGTACTTTTGGCAACAGTGTCATAACATTATTATGATGTTTTGAATTTACGAGCATACTGAAACGAGGCCTATGTATTTGGAGGTTTTGAATGAAAGACCAGGAAATAGCTTTATCTTTGCATTGTTTTATTTATTTAGTTTTTCTGATTTGAAACACTTTGAAACAGTGTGTTTGTAGAACATATGCATCTTCAATGGCAAATTTTAAACATATCTGCCCTGGGTTAATCATAGTGAGGCTGTATTGTAGAAAGGATTCATTATTTGATGACTGGCTTTTTTCAAGGGGTTACCTGACTGCCATTAACTTTTAATACAATTTGGAAACCTAACTTAATCTTCTTATTACGGCAACTGAGGAATCTACTAGACACTGAACAGCCACATAGTGAAGAATGCTTTTATCTGCTAGAAAAGACACATAAAGGAAAGAAACAGGAAAACTTAGTGCTTCGTTGCTGTTCAGAGGGAGAAATACAACAGAATTCATCAGGCAGTTGGTAATTTCTGCACTTCCCTTGACTGACTGACCTGCGGCAGTCAGGGGACGACAAGCTGAAAAGTGATGTGCTTAAAATTTGAGATAGGTGGTATAAAAGCAACTGCACCCTGACAGTGGGAAAATGACCTTACTCTATGCGTATATGAATATGAACTTCACAAAATTGTTAGACTTGTTACTAAAAGACAGATTTGGGAAAGGATTTTAAAGCTACAGTTGAACATTTTTTAAAGAAATGTCTACTCATCAGAAGAAAATTCTTAGGAAGAGCTTACTTCTAGACTTTCCAGAAATTTTAGAAACTGCTCTTATTTTTTCTAAAAGCTTTATTTGAGTTACATTGGAAGTAAAAAATATTACTTTGTCAGGCTTAAAATGATTTTTTTTCTGTAATTATCTAAAACTTTGTACTTCATGCCTGGTCCAAGTAGACCATTTTGAAATTTGTTTAACTGGTGAAATCTGGAAGCTGTTCAGAGGGTTTTGACAGGGACTGGATGGTGTTTGGCTATTTGTTTTCTCTCAGGAGTTATAAGATTTCTTGGGGGAGTAGTGGTCTGTTTGTGGTTATTATTTTTTTCTTCTTTTCTTTTTTCTTCCTAAACTGTAGCGATAACATTTCTGATCTCTCAAATTTCTGTAAGAGAAGAACATGGATTTCTGCTTAGGCTTAAAATGCTAAAATTAGCTTGCATCACGTCCTTATTTCCCTCTCTCCTGAAATTAGGTGATGGAGCAGGCTTTGGATGTGTTGATGTAAACTAAATTTTTGCATTCAATCTGAAATATTTTTCAAGAAATCATAACCTTTTTTTGTGTGTGTGTGGCAGTGCTTTTAATTTTAATTTCCTTAAGCTTAAAATGCAACTTTCTTTAGAAATTTTTACCTAGAACAAGTTTTATTTAGTATGTCAATTGTAAAGCAGTAGTCTGGGGAAAATGAAAAGAGGTTTATATAGCATCAAAACTATCTTCAACTGCAATGAATAACTGTAATTCCAGAGTCTTGCCACATGTCTAGCACTGGCATACTGCTATTAATTGGTTGCTGATGAAAAGGAAGGGGAACTGATATTTTAACAGGATCCCTGCAATGTTCTGTGTTGCAGAACAACCCTTTTCCTGGTCTTGGAGACTGCATGTTTTCATGTCAGGTCACACACAAAGAATTCTGGATGTTGGAGTGCAGTTAAAATGAGTATTTACTGTGTCCCTTTCAAACTGGTTTACTACCAAGAAAAATATTACAAATATAACCTATGCCATTTATGTGACATCAGATTTCCAACAAGGTGAGAATACAGAGGAAAACCCAAGAGTTCATTAAAATAATTTGAAATGTTCATATAAGAATAATGAAGGAAAGAACCTGTGCAGTAAAGGATGGGCTAGTTTTGTTTTAAAAGGGATATTCCTCTGTAGCTGATTCTATCCTTGCTATAACTTGGCACTATACTGAGACTATGTCAATACTAGGAGGAAAACAGGTGTATTTTAAAAAATGTGTTAGAACCCTTTTGTATGTACTTTATGCTAGTGGTTTGGAATTAACCACTGCCTATGTTGTATTTTACTGCTGATGTGATGTTGTATTTCTGAAAGCTTACCTCTCTCCTGTCGATACAAAGCCAAAGTGGGTTGTTGCCATATGAAACATTGGTTTGACTGAGATAGTTCCATGCAGAGTTTCAGTGCTGGGCTGTGTCTGCTTTTGTGCAGAACAGATTCTGACTTTGCGAACCTGAGAGCTTGGATCTTCCTAGGACCCTATAAAAACTCAAGCCAAGATGAAAACATGGAAGAAGGCTAAGTATAAACCTGCTCCTCAGGCTTTTTATAAAAGTATATTTAGAGCCTTGTCAGGCTCCTGTAATATCTGTATGGGATTTTAACTATAATAGAACATGTTCTGAAACAGTGACCATAGCTACAAAAGAAAGCTGAAATATCACAGGGTAACTGTGGGTACATAATGTGATAAAATGCAATAGTTCATCAACCTATTTAGAAAAAACCCATAGTTAAGTGGGTAGTTGGTCAGCAATCCATATGATCCAAAAATATTTCATCGTGTAATGACCATTTTAAGATTGCAGCAGATATGATTATCTGACCCCAGTGGTCAGATAGAAGTACAAGTACAAAAGTACTATTGGCATAGCTGCTTACTGGCATAGCTACTGTTGTATTTTTTGGCTTGTTTGTTGGTTGTTTGGTTTTTTTTTTTGTTTGTTTGGTTGGTTGGGTTTTTTTTGGGGGGGAAGAGCTCTTGGGATTAACGTGGGAGTTAAAATATTTTTGCATCTTATGAAACCAACCTCTAGGATGTTTTTTGTGTTCCCATGGTCAAATTGCATGCAACATTCAGTGAATGAATTTCAGTTAAAGAAGATGGGATGGAAAGGTATATTTTTGCATTTATTTTGTTTTCTTTTACTCTCTGAAAGGCTTCAATCTGTCCCACATTAAAAAATAGGGACCTATTACATGTGGGGAAGCAATTTTACAGAAATATAATTTTCAAAATACTTATATTTAATGCTCTGTTATGAAGATATCCCTGTGATCATGAAGCTGAAAGTTGAGGTTTGCATGTTTCATTCATCTTGCAAGTTTTGCTGTCATGACTTTCTATGACTGGGTTACAACATTGGTGGATAAGGGAAGACTGACTGATGTCATCTACTTGGAGTTGTGCAAAGCATTTGACACTGTCCCACAAAACATCCTTGTCTCTAAAATGGAGAGACATGGGTTTGACGGGTGGATCACTCAGTGGTTAAGGATTTGACCAGATGGTTGCACTCAAAGAGTTGTTGTCAATGGTTCAATGTCCAGGTGAAGACCAGTGATGAGTGTTGTTCCTCAAAGGTCGGTACTGGGACCAGTATTATTTAATATCTTTGTTGGCGACATGGACAGTGGGACTGAGTGCACCCTCAGGAATTTTGTGGATAACACCAAGCTGAATGCTGTGGTTGACACTCTAGAGGCAAGGAATGCCATCCAGAGGGACCTAGACAGGCTTGAGAGGTGGGCCCGTGTGAACTTCATGAAGTTCAACAAGGCCAAGTGTAAGGTCCTGCACCTGGGTCGGGACAATCCCAAACATGGATATGGGCTGGGATTGAGAGCATCCCTGCAGAGAAGGACTTGGGGATATTGGTGGACGCAACACAGAACAGGAGCTGGTAATGTGCAATCACAGCCCAGAAAGCCAACCGCATCCTGGGTTGCATCAAAAGTGTGGCCAGCAGGTTGAGGCAGATGATTCTGCCCCTCTACTGCACTCTGGTGAGACCCCACCTGGAGTACTGCATCTGTCTCTGGGGCCCCAAGCATAAGACATGGACCTGTAGAGGAAGTCCAGAGGAGGGCCACAAAGATGATCAGAGGGCTGGGCATCTCTCCTATGAAGACAGGCTGAGAGAGTTGGGGATGTTCAGTATGGAGAAGAGAAGGCTCCAGGAAGACCTAATATTGGCCTTCCCGTATGTAAAGGGGGCCTACAGGAAAGATGTAGGAGGGACTCTTTATCACGGAATGTAGTGATAGGATGAGGGGTAACACTTTTAAACTGAAGGAGGATAGATTTAGATTAGATATTGGGAAGAAATTCTTTACTCTGAGGGTGGTGAGACACTGGAACAGGTTGCCCAGGGAAGTTGTGGAGGCCCCATCCCTGGAAGTATTCAAGGCCAGGCTGGATGGGGCTTTGAGCAACATGGTCTATTGGGAGGTGTCCCTGCCCATGGCAGAGGGGTTGGAACTAGGTGATCTTTAAGGTCTTTTCTAACCTAAACCATTCTGTGGTTCTATGGGAGCTGCCTGTTTAGTCCTTCATGTTGTCTGTGACTCCTTGTGAAATGAAGACTGTTATACTTTGTTTTGTCATTGGTAACTCAAATGGTTAAGGTACAGTACTTTGTACACCTATTTTTGGTGCTTTCTGGGTGTGTTCAGATTACAGTCTTGCTGAGGATTTGCATGGAATTTCAGGATATTTTAAGGAAAAATAAGAAACGGAGAGGGAAACAGCAATCTTACTTGGTGTGATCATTTTTAATTTCCTGAATTTTAACCCTCTCTATTCTCATGAGAGACAAAATTTTCTCTTCTCCCACTATTGAATCCTGGTGTGAAAAAAGCTCACCTGAATTCTCAAGGGTAAGGGTAATAGCAAAAGAAATGGTACAGCAGTTGTTCCAGTCTGTGTCCTTCCCAGACAATGTGTTAAATAGAAGAGAGGGTTAAAGATGCCCTGAATTTTGCTCATGTGGTCTCCCAGCACTCATCATTCTGTCCTAATGTATTATATGAATTTTGGTAGTTGCCCTATGAGGAAGACATTGTCTGTTTGGTCCTACTCTGAAAAGAGAAGCAGATAGAGCCTTCCAAATCATAGCTAATGAATCCATTGTTTGTAATCCATGTGAATCTCTTCAGCATATACTCCTTTCTCAGTGTTCCCTTTCCTCTAGTAAATGGCATTGGTTAGATCTAAGCTGGGCGGAGGTGGTATATGGATGCAAACCAGATTGAAAAGAGGAGACTAAAACATTTCCAAATACTTGCTTCAAATTCCTCAGTTGTGAAGGTTGGATTGTGATAAGGACACCGGGTAATGTAATAACATAAAACCCTCTTTGGATGGGATGAACTGCTTGAATGCATGTTCTAGAAGCCAACCTGACTTCTCTTTAGGCATGTTAATTATAGGAGAAAAAATGAAAGGAAAACTCTTACTTTTCCTAATGCTCCTCTTTCCCTCCATCAGGTGCTGTTATTGCTTTATTTCCTGGTAGAAAAGGTGAGACATTGCAGAAAACCTTCAGCCAGGTGTCTCTTTCTTTTTCCTTAGCTTTTATCCCCTGTTAAGTCTTGACTTCAGCAGCTTAGAAAAGTGACCCAGCTCATTCCACTGTAGGGGGAAAAGGTGTGGGGCTGTCTTTTACCCTCCTGATACTCCAGGACAACTCTGACTCATACAGAGCACCAGGTACAATTACAATTTTCACTTATGGAGAAGCACACAAAAAATTTTACTAAAAAGGTTCTTAAATATCTAAAATGTGTTGAAAAATTTTTAGTTCAAATATTTTAAATGTTTGACAAAATGTATATGAGTATATAAAAATTATTTATTGCATCAGGCTTATATGTGCATGAATAGATATTTTCCAAATGTCCATAGGTTCTTGGATGGAAATCAGTTTCCTGCAGTTCAGAGAAAGTGAAAACTGTATATTTAAATGGTAAAAATATCCAAGATTTTAAAATATTCATGAAAAACAAGAAACAGCAAAGCACGTAAGCAAATGTATTTGTTTAAATATGTTTGCTGGGCTGCAGGAAGCCTGTTCTTACAATCAGATGTTTGAATGCTTTTTTTTCGGATTGGGATACAGGAAGGCAATTATATTTTCAGTCACTGAGTTTTACCCAGCTATAAACCCCAAAATGTACTATTTTGAAAGTCCTCCACACACTTGCTTGATTTTTTTTACTGTTTATTATGACATAGCCTAGATTTTGAGGGAAAGAAGATCATTTAATATAACTTAGCATTGCATCCTGTCAAATGTAACTTTGTTCAACTTTTTATGTGTATTTTGTATTGTAAGAGTGGTGTTGACTGGCAGTTTATACTCCCACTACTTCAAAAAATACACATGTGAAAATAAAATTGGGTTTTGGACTTGAAAAATAATCAAAGAATTTAGAATTTAATATTGAAAAGAAAAAGAATCGTTCATATGGATGAATGGGATTTGAACAAACAGACCCAGATTCTCTGGGCCACATACATGCATGAACACTGTTAAATATTGTGTACGTGCAGCAATCTGTAAACATAGCTGATGAATTGCTGTATGCTGTGAACACAAATAAAAGCAAGTATGTTTTTCAGGGCTCCTTACAATTATTGTCTTTACAGAAAGAAAATAATAACCTCTATAGTACACAGACTGGAAAAAAAAAAGGCTCCATAGATAAAGATTAAATGCTAAAGCTCCATACGAAAGTTTCTACAACATTTTGATTGAGCAATAGCAATACTCAAAAACTGAACAGACTTGTAAGATTTCCTGGCTCCCAAGGAAACCACATCATAATGCTAAAAGGGCAATGATAGGAGTAGAGGCTTTGTAATGAATCACTGCTTTAATTTGTTTTTGTTCTGTTTTTTTTTTTCTTTTCTGTAAAGTGTCAATAAAAATATGTTTTTTAAATTGTAAGTTAAGTAAAATTGAAAATTGCCTAAGAACTCTAGTTAACTCCACTTAGTTAATTAAGTCAATTTTTAAGGACTGGATCTAAAAACAAAGGTCCAAGTGGGAAGAAACCAATTGCAACTAGAAGCTGACCTAGGCTGATTAGCCAAAGCTAAGTCCAGGTTGGGTGTCTAATTTGGGCTCAGGTACGTGGGGCAGGAGGAGCTGATTTCATCAGTTGATCTCTACGTTTGAGAGTTCAGGCAAGGTCTGGTTTGAGACCACAATGTCTGTTTCTTTACTGCTCTATTGCCCTGGTCTTGCCAGGCCTCAAGTTGCAATTAGGTTTAGGGAAAATGGAGGTAACTGGGCTAATTTGTTTGACAGGCTTTTTCCAGATGTAAGTGGAGAGAGGGGAATGGGGCCTACACTGGATGGAAGATATTGGTGTGGGGTTTTGCAGCAGATAGAGCTGACCAGATATCACTGGGTCTAGGATTTGTGCTTCAGAATGGCTTGAGAACAGGGAGGATTAAAAAGCTGATTTTGTGAGTGCTGTAAGAGTCTAGTGTGATTAATTTAGTATGTTGTTTGAATGAATTTTTCTGTTAGGAAGGGAGCAATAAATGTTGAAACAAGTAGAATCAGCCACCAAGATAAGCGTGCTACTGCTGACAGATCTTACTGGATCTCAATTCTGCACATCAGACCTGAAAAATATTTCTGAAGACATCACTGCAAGTGGTTTGTCACCAGTGAAACTCCAAGAGTAGGAGAGAAACATTTTCCTTTTTTCACCTGTATGGATGCAATAGTGCAGTATATGTAGACTTTGCTGTAAGCTGAGGGTTTTATTTTGCTGCAAATTTTTTTAAAGAAGCTGAGCGGACTGTAGTTGAGATCTTTGAGTTTCTGAACTGATTTCTAATGATTTGACACATTCATTTCATCTACTATTTGGTTTATACAGGATATCTGCTTTTCGTTCTCAAGTTATTTTCTAAAGATGGGTAATGGTGTAACACGAGAGCCTTATGAAACCAGTTTGCTTCGTGATTAAGGATCCATAGGTTTTGCCAAGTCAGGTATGATAAGATGTAAATTGAAATCAGCTGTGGATAGATCAGATATGTGTAAACAGATTACTTATAAAGCAATTTATCCTGTAGATTGCCCTGTAACAGGTTTGTTCTGTAACTGTTTGGGTGTATAGAAGTATAGCATGTACAAAAGTGCATTTCAATATATGCTGCTTCTTTTTATCTGTTCTTTAAAAGTCATATTTGTGTTTCTATACGTAGTGGATTCCTATTCACTCTTTGGGACTCAAAGTTTTACAGATGGCATATCTATTTGTAGTAATCTGTTATCTACTACAGCCATATTTTATAGTAGGTATATTTATTGGTGATTTTGTCTTCACTGAAGTCAAAACCAATGTTTATTCAAAGGATGTTAATCCATTGTAGGTTGCTTTGAAGTCTATATGCCCTGTTCGTTAAGGTAAGTCATCATTTGTATAAATTTACATGTCTCTGGTTCAGGGTTACCCCAGGAATTGGTCCACCAAAATAAGGCTGTAGTTCTACCAAAAATGACAGTGTGTGATCTGAGAAGGAAGGGATGACATTTATATGAAATTAAAATACTGAATGCAATCTGCAGGCTAATCCAGAGAGGAAAAGATAAAGCCCTGGTTATTTATCCATTAAAGGATGGGTAATAGAGGCTTGAATTCACTGCCAGCTTCAGCACAAAGCCTCAGTGACCTTTGGCTAGGCCATTTTAGGACCGTGCTTGTCTTACAGTGATTATACTTCACCTACCTGAGGAAAAAAGAGGGAGGAACAGAAAAAAAAAGAGAAGGAACAGATTTGTAAAGTGTATTGAAAATGAAACATCCTTTCTTTTTAAATTCTCTCATTTTTCAAAATAAAAAACATCTTTGAAGGGCACACTGGCATTTGAAAGATTATTTTATCACAGAAGTGTCAGTGATTGAGCAGTGTTACGGCATGAAGAGCTAGAGAGACCTGGGAGGACGGTACTGCTAGTGTTTCAAACACAGCTGCTTCTTTCAGGGGGTGTACAGTTTCTCAGCCATTGCTTCTCCCTTAATAAAGAAAATGTAATGAGAGGATGCTTATGCAGGCAATTAACTGGGGAAGCCAGAATCCCTAACTGTTGATGTAATTTGGGTGTTTTTTCCTCTAAGCAATTGTGAGGGAGCAGACAAAATTAATTTCTTACTTTTCCTCCTAGAAACAAAGTTGTGCTGGAGCACAGAGGTGCCTAGTTATTTTTAAACAAAATTTAACAGTTAACAACAAAGACAGCAGCAAGATTTTAAATTATTATACTTAGTGGCAATGTTGCTGAAATATAGACAAAATATTTTGAATAACGGTAAGATAAGTATGTAATAAAAATGGACTAATAAAATTTTGATATAGCTGTTGCTATATCAAAGCTACAGACTGGACCTACTGGCTGCTATACCAGAAACAAACAGGTCCATAAGTTTCCAATTTAAGGGCAAATTCCCCTTGTATTTTATAGATATATTAGTAAATTGCCTATTTAAAGTTGCTCCTGAAAGGCCAGAGTTCAATGTTGTGTGTGTGCATCTGCGTTCAGTAATGAGGATGGAGCAAGGCATAAAGTTATGTATTATGTGTAGTAGGCAAAAGCTGAATTTTCCATTTGAACTGGTTGTTTGATTTTTGGGGGATGAGAAGAGATAGTCACTTGCAGAAAAATCTCACTCTGTGTTGTTTTTAGGCCAATGGGGTAGGAGGCAAAGGTTCACTTCTTTGAGTGCTATATCCTGCAACAAGGAGACAGGGTTGATATGGACTATTTAGAAAAGGATACAAGGACCAAAACAAGTTGAATGTGGCTGAAAAGAGGAAATGGATTACTGTTACCCTCAAAGAAGAAAATAATGTAAGGGAAAAGGAATACAGTACGTGTATTTATATGTCAAAGAAAAGAGGAAGGATTTTTTTCTTTTTTTTCATGAACTTACACTCTGATATCACATTTAAGATTTTATCCTCAACTTCAAATGTTTATCTGTCTGTCTGTTGAACAACACAGAATTCTCTATATTGCCCATTTCTGTGTCAGGCGGGGGAAACACTTCCAACAGCAAGACAAGAAAAAAGATTGCTGCTTGTCTTTTGCATACCCTTAAACCCTGGTGAATGGAGAAACGTGAGAATGAAAGGGGGATATTGAACCTGCATCTTACTAGTGTTTTCCTTTGGGCTGTGAACTGGAGCCTCTTAAAAACCTTCTACGTCCAGACTTTTCTTCCTGCCTCCATGCAACTCTGCAGTCAGAGGGTGATATTTTGTTCATAGATCCTGCCACAGGATCAAGCTGAGGTCTTGAATTTCTTACATCTCTTAAGTACCCCATATTTTACACTCTTTATACAACATTTCCTGTTGTAAAACAGAGATGAGAATTTATATTTTCTTGTGTCTTTTATATTTTTGGTTGGTTTCAAAGCAGGGATTTGTATGTTCTTTAAGCAGCGCACGGCACAACACCACTTAGTCCTTTGCAAAGTTCTTCAGAAAACATTGTAATTTAAATAACGACTGTGAAAACCGCAGGCTTGAATGGCAGAACCTTTGCTAGCTGCATTCTTGCTAGCTGAATGTTTTTGGATTACAGGATTAACACCTGAAAATGATGTTTAAAATAGCTGAAGTTAGATTTTTGCACGTGTCAGCTCAAAAATCCAGTTTAGGATCTGCTGGGAGCATTTTTTTACTTGTAATAACAAGATTACACGTCTCTTCCCCGAAGTCTGCATTGTGTAAACAATCAGTCATGAGCACATGTCCTTCAAACGCCTTCTCAGTGCTCTTTCCATCACTATCCCTGCTTTAGTCATGATATCCAGCTTTTTCCAGGATTACAGCTGCTGATAAATTTGTTTGTAATGCTGGGTAAAATCATGGTCTGGAAAGCAATTTGTAAAACAGAATTAGGAAGAAACTTCCTCTTTTTTAATACTGTGCTTTAATGCTTTTGTCAACACTTTGTAGCATAGCTGAAATACAGGAGACAGAGGCTAAAGAACTTAGAGTACATCCTTTACTCTGGGTACACTACCTTCATGAAAAATTTCATCTACAGTTCTGCATATTGATTTATGTGTCTAGCTGATTGTCTTTGTAACATAGAAAACTTAGAGTAAGCAAAATTGGCAGTGAGGATATTGAACTTGACAGCTGTGCTTCATTTCTTGAACATGAGGTTTTGGCACATTTGCAATTCTTGCAGTAGGCAGTGTTTGTTTGAACAGTGGCATCTATTATGAACTCAGAATTTAGAATAGATTCTTGATTGCATGAAAAGCACAGAATGTCAAATATCCTAAGGCCAAAATAATGTTTACAACAACTACTTTTGTCTACTACATTCTATTTTAACAAAGTAGGAGGATTTCTTTTTCTCCTTTACTTTTAAGGAGTACTTTGGAAGGACTTCATGCTGTTCATATTTAGTTTTTTTTTTTATAGGGCTTTCACTTCTGTTTACTCCTCCTAAATATTCCAAAATGTCCAGATGAAAAACTGGATTTGTAAAATGGGCTGTTAGAAAGATATAGATGGTTCTACAAAATGAAGACAACATGGGACTTAATTCAACCTGATAGAATTTTTCCTACTTATTCTGAAATCTAAAGCCTAGGGATCCAAAGATTCCTAGTTTCCTAAAAGCTCTGGGATACATACTTTTAACTCTGAGAAGACAAATAACTTATAGTGGATTTTAAAAGTTAAGAAATCTTAAAAAAATTTCAAGGTTGTTAGAATGACTAGAAGGAGTATAGGGTCATATGTCAACTTGGATATACTTTCCATGTCATTGCTAAGACATGGTTTTGTGTGCCTCCTAAAAGGGAGGATTATAAAATTGTCAGACTTTGAACATAGGGTTTTTTTGGTTCATGTTTAACAGCAGCTTCTTCACTTGATGCCAAATTTTCAAAGTTGTGCAAGAGTTAGCAAGAGAGATCTCAAGAACTCTTTTGAAGCTAGGAACTTAGAGCTTTTTTCCCAGTGTTTCAGAGGTGAGCCTTGCCCTTATATTCTCAGTATGACCTGTTTCTTAGGAATCACAGATCATTAGGTTCAGAAATTCTGAGGATTCTCCCCTATAGCAATAGGGAGAGAATGAAATTACTGGGATTATCGCTTCAAATCACTTTGGCTGGTTTCATGTAACTGAGGAGTGCAGCAAGAGATGTGTTTATGTCACGGTTGTGTTGTGGTTTGGTTGTGTTGTGGTTTGGTTGTGTTGGTTTTTTTTTTAAATTGAGGTAAGGAAACCATCTATGGAGCCTCAAAGAATAAGTGGTTGGAACTGTTCCTTTCCAATTGTCTCTGGTTTAGATGAGCATGTAACTGATCCTACTGAGGTCAACAACAGTTAGAAAATCTCCTTTAACATTCTCATAGTTGAGCTGAAAGAGCATGTCTTTCATTTGTTCAGCACAATCTGGAAAGTAGGAAATCACTGCAGAGCAGTGAAAGCTGAGGGCTTTCAATGTGTTTGCTTGGGATTATTGGATGCAAGAATAAAAGTCACTGAGTTACGAAAGAAGGAAGTATGATTTTTTAGGCAGAATTAATTTGAAAGTATTTTTAAATAATTAAGTACAGGGTAGTCAAAAAATATGAAATGTGAGACTGTGTCGTCTTTAGTAGTAACAAGTAGTTTGACTTTTCGGGTTATAACGATTAACCATACAATTACTATTTTTAAATAGTTGGTCAAAAAGTTGATTTGCCTTTGGAAAGCTTGTTTATGTAATCCACAGGATTAAATGAACATACATAGTATGTGTTTATAGTTTTTAAATGCAGTGGTAAACTACTTAACAAAACCAAAACAGCATTGTTCTTTTGTGTTTGAGCACTATAAAAGCAAAGAAAGCAAACAAAATAAAAGTTATTCTATGCCATTTCCTGATTAGAGTGTATAGATACTGCTTTGAAACAATTTCCTTAAATACGGCATCTTCCTCACATTATGCCATGACTTTTGTCATACCACTGCCAGTTACAAATGCTTGTAAAACCAGGGATCTAGCAAGGTTATCTTCAGACCAGAGTACTTTGGAAAATATTGTTTCGTTTCCAAGAAAGTGTAAATTCTAAAAATGAGAAAAGAGGTGGGGCAGAGGAAGTTATAAAAACAGCATAGAGGATGACCCCGGATTTTCACTGAACGAATTCCGCTAGCAACATTCATGAGCAGGCACAGGAATCTCACTGGAAATGTTTTGAATAGTTATATGCAATAATACATTGGACATTGGAAAAGGATTTAGAGGAAAGTATGGACAGAAACAATTAACTGAGAAGGTAACCATAACTTCATTGTGATAAACACTTAAATAACTCCTTCTGGTGTTCCATAACCTTTTTGGGTAGATATTTCCCTTTTTAACAAGCCTCTAACTAAACATTCATTTGTTTTGATGCAGCCTTTGGACCTGGACTTCTCTTGGCTAACAGTTTGTCCATTACCTTAAAAAGAAAGAAAGAGGAAAAAAAAGAAAGAAAGAAAAGTGATTGGTTTAATGTTGTCAGTAGCTTATTTTCACGAAATTGCTGTAACGATTGCATTCTGTATGGACACATGGCTTTTCTCATGTTTCTCTCTTCTTCCTTTCCTATCTCTTTAAGTCTACTAGCAAAAAGAAACAGTTTTCCCCACAATAACATACCATGTCTTGTTGAAAGCAAAGCTTAATACAAAGATTTAATGATATTAATTATACAAAACCAGTGATAATAGAAACAGGACTTTGTTCCTTCTTAACCTTGAATAACAGGATGACATGCTAGTTATCTACAGAATCTTGGAAGAATTATTTACATCCTCCCCTGATGCAGATTATTTGTTTCTCCCTCCCCCTCTTCCCCCACCCACATTCCTCTGAAGCTCTGGACATTTGCCATGGCTCGAAGGATGTTGAGCTGCATGTGCAAGTGTTGCTGTTTACTTGAGAAACTTCCCTGGTGCTTGGTTGTGTCATTTTGCTCACTCTTAAACCACTTGCCAGATTTTTAGGTCAGCATCCCAGTGCTTTTCTCAAGATATCTGCGAAATTTCATTTAACAAATTCTTTGTTGTTGGGGTGCCAATGATGCGTTCAATTTTTCCCTTCCCCGCGAAGTGCACCGATTTGTGACCTTAGGTACTTTGTACAAAAAAGATGTGTCTAACCATCATTCCCAGGGGCGTTTGGTTGTACGTGTGTGGTAAACATGCTATGGAGCTTTCTGAAATTGGCCTCTTATGTGAAATCCGTGACCCACGTGATTCTATCCAGCCCTGTTCTCAGACCCTTACCAAAAAATAGTACTCCCAGGTAGGTCTCTCCTCTCTGTCAAGTAATTGTTTTTTTGTAAATAATTTGTTATCAGCTTTTGTATTATCCGTTGTCACAGGCTCTCCACACTGCCTGTCTTGATTAGTATGGCAATAGAATTTCACACTGTGATTAATCCTGTTAATCAGCCTTCTTAATTTTCTTTAAAATGGTTTGGATAATTAGATCTGTGTTCTCTGTAACTGTATTTTGTTCAATAGAAACATGACAAAAAACGTCTTAACAGAAAATTATTCCTTTTTGAATCTTTCATTAAACTTCTGTTTTCTAATCAAAGCAAATTGCCAGTGCATGTGTTTATATTTGAAAAAATATTTTTGTTCTCTTCTTCAGGAACCGTTATAGTGCTGTTTAAGATTTCAGTGTTTTCTTACCATGGTAGAAGCTAGAAAATACAAAATATCTAAAGGAAACAGGATTAAATGGAATAAATTATTTGGCGCTGAAGAGCTAAGAACCACATTTATCCTTTATTTATCCAGTAATTCAGTAGCATTTTAATGCAATAATGCATAGGCACTGTTGAATTAAAAACTCAAACTCTCTAATGCTGACATTTTCTCTGCTGTTTTTTCCTGTTCTTACCATTCCCACCCTCACCCCAAATCCTGCACGTGCACTGGCACTATTTCACAGAAAAGTTTAGATGAGGGTTGGTTTTTTTTGGTTTTTTTTTAATACAGTGTCCTGCCCTGGAGACCTAAAAATTAGAAGGTGGTGGCTTGTCTATCTTTGAAGTCCTGGGACTAGAAGAGGAAAAAGAAGCATGTTGTGGATCAAAGTCACCAGCACGCGAGCAATATTGAGGGAAACATATATCTGTGCCTGTATATGAAAGGAGCAGCGATGAGCAAACCTGATAGTAGAGCAATGTAGACACAGTAGAATAGCATGTAAGCGAGCCATAAACACAGAAAATCTAGAGGGACAGAAAACAAGAGAGGCAAAAAGTTATAAGCAAAATGATGCTGTGTGACTAGTGGGGTTTTTGTGGTTGTTTTTTTTTTGTGTGTGTGTGTGTCTGAGGCAAAATAAATGAAAATTATATTAATACCAACCAGAACTTAACATGTTTTTGCAGACAATTGCTGCTTATAACAAAAACAGGACTCTAATTAGGAACCACACTGTTGTTTTTTTATTATCGTAATCTCACCTTCTGCTTTACCTACACCATAGAATTTTACCCAAAGAATCTGTAGCTAGACAGACTTGTGTTGGAATTTAAAAGTTGGCTATGCAAGTCATGGACATATTGACTCAAAATTATTTATTTTTAATTACGTAGTAATAGCGTTGTTCCTCAAAACCAATAATATATTCCCCTTACAGCAGGCACAAGATTTTGATGTGGTACAAGAGATGGGTTTTGCTGTACAATAAGGCTATTTGAGCTGGGACATGGAAGTGGCAGCCTCACTAACTTGGGGTTGTGTGGTAAACTCTTATTGTAGCTGTAAGCCACAAACACATCCCCGACACCTTGGTAAGCAAAGCTCAGAGGCAGAGGAACATGTGACTCCCCAAGGACCCTGTCCTGGGACAATGCTGGGACTGGGAACCTGTTGGATCCTGGGGTTTCTTAGCAGATCCTTCCACCCTATCTGGGAATTTAATTTATACAGTAGCCCTCACATTAGCAGAGGCCTTCTAGTGCTCATGTGAATTAGCTGGTAGCACTTTGAGAGAGTTTTTCATAAACCTCATGTGGCTAAAACCCACATGTTGATTGCCCATACATTAAGTATGTGTGCATATAAGGAGTTCTGGAGTGCCATTTGTATGATGGTCTGTATCAGCACAAGATAAATTTAACCACAAAGGGATAAATTCGATAGAACTAATGAAGCACACATTCCAGAATGTGGGCAATTAGCCAAAGATGCATATTTCGACTCTGTAAGGTATGTGATGCCATTTTAAGTAGGTGGGAAAGCAGAAAAACAGGTTTGCACATGTTACTTCTGCTTGGGAACTATCCTGTATTGTACAGGAACACTGTTTAGATCAGATAGTCTGGGAGATAACAATATTTATAAGATCATCACTTCATTCAAGGAAATTGAGAGTTTGAATCCAGTGCTGCAGAATTGCTTTTCTCTTTTTAGCTTGCACTGTGCTACACGATATTGAAGAGCACTGAATAATTAGGCTAGATTAGACCTGGAGTGAATATAATCACTTTAAGAATTTATTATTTGCATTTGTTGGGTTTTCTTTAACACTTTGAGCATGCTTAGTTTCATTTTTTGTGAAAAGGTTTTCTATTTATTGTAATGTTAGCTGGGAGCAGCGACCATTAGACTTTGCTTTTCTAAGAGTTGAATGAGCCAACATGCCAAAATCACCATGTATGGTATGGCGGGTACGTTCAGTTCCTGAGCAGCATGTACTGTGTGTTCTGTGATCTTACTTGTTCAGAATTTAGCACAGATGCCTTTTTCAAGTAAAATAAATAAGTGAAACTGCACACCCCTCATAACAACACACATTTGAAAGGAATGTGCATATATATATATATGTAAATTTATATTTATATGTATGTGTGTGTTTACAAATTCAGTTAAGGACAGAGTGAGTCTTAAGAATCTTTTAAATATAAATTTATATATAGCTTGATACTGAAAGATACGCAAAATAAGAGGTTATAAGAGGGAATAAACATTTTTCTTAATAAGTTTTACATACAACTTTTGTTTTCCTGCCTCTAGCTGGCGCAAAAAATGATATAATTAATTGACCATTTAAAAATGTTAAACTAAATCATAATTTCAAAGTGTCAAAGTTGACTAACACTGCATAAGTACTCATTTTAATACCCGTTAATATGGTGGACAGCAGTCATTTTTTTTTGAAGATTTGTGGACTGAGGAAATATATGTTTATTTGAAAACTGGTAACCAGTTCTTTCAAGCAGTCTGGCAGTAATAATGTGATTCTGATATTTTCTTCTTTGGGGCATTACAGAGACAATATATAAAGAGGTGTATCAAGGCAAATCAATTTTCAAATATCCTATATTCCCAAAAGGACAGGGCTGCTAAAATAATGATGGATAGTATAATTCTTTTAATACTAGATTTTGCTGAATTTGTTCTACATGTGCTCCAGATTGGTTCTTTTGAAGAATCAGAAAGGCCTTCCTGGTCATCATGTGAACTAAATGCTGTGTAGGCGATGAAGGGATAGAGAGCAGCCCTGTTGAGAAGGACTTGAGGGTACTGGTGGAAGAAATACTAGACATGAGCTGGCAACGTGCACTTGTGGCCCACAAAGCCAACCGTATCCTGGGCTGCATCAAAAGAAGTGTGGCCAGCAGGTCGAGGGAGGTGATTCTGCGCCTCTACTCTGCTCTGGTGAAACCCCACCTAGACTACGGCATCCAGCTCCGGGGCCCTCAGTACAAGAAAGACATGAACCTGTCCAGAGGAGGACCACAAAAATGATCAGAAGGCTGTGTCACATATGGAAATATTTGACACAGTTATGATTTAGTAGCAATTTAAAATTTATTAAGGATTCAAGGTAGATCCAGAGTTAAGTTTCAGCAGCACTTAATCACCACCACAGGCTGGAGCACCTCTTCTATGAGGACAGGCTGAGACAGTTGAGGTTGTTTAGCCTGGAGAAGAGGAGGCTTCGCGGACACCTTATAGTGGCCTTCCAATAATTAAAGGAGCCTTATAAGAAAGATGGAGACGGATTTTTAATAGGGCCTATAGCGATAGGACAAGGGCTAATGGTTTTAAACTAAAAGACAGTAGACTCAGACGAGATATAAGGAAAAAATTTTTTATGATGAAGGTGGTGAAACACTGGCTCAGTGAGGTGGTAGATGCCCCATCCCTGGAAACATTCAAGGTCAAAGCTGGATGAGCTCTGAGCAACCTGATCTAGTTGACGATGTCTATCCTCATTGCAGGGGGCTTTGGACTAGATGAACTTTAAAGGTCCCTTCTATGATTCTAAATAGAAAATAGAAAGAAAATAGAAATATTTGTCCAATGCAAATAGAAAGAGGGCATGTGACTGGAGTTGGCAGAAGGAAGGAATAATCGTTAAAAACTGCCAGACATCAGTTGAAAGTCACTATACAGCTGAACATAAGGAGAGGTGAGAGAAGAGTGATGGTGTCAATTGGCCACCTGTAAATTCTTTCCATGTATTTATGGAGAGTTCAATGAACCATAAGATATCTTGATGAGGAATGCCTTTAGTTTAGATAAAATGGTGAAGAAGAGCTATTTTAATATCTTCAGGTTTGTGTTCAAGTTTACCTCTTGACAAAGATGAATAGAAGGCTTTTCAAAGAGATCTCCTCCATTGCTTTTCCAAGGCAAGCAAATGATAATTCATTTGTAGGTTGTCATAAAGATACAGTACAATGGATTTTTTCAAGGACCAGGTGTGGAAGCGGTGCCACTATTTGACTTTTCCCTTTGACAGATGACTGGAATTGAAGACTTGTCTGGGGCAAACATTACCTCATAATATATTTGGCACCAGCACAACTGGAAAGATTATAAAAGAAAATAGTAGCAAGCTAAAATATGACAAGGATAAGAGTATTGTTTCCTCCATGCAAAATTCCCAGTTTGTCCATGAATGTAGCATAGATTGTCTGTCTGAGAGTAGCTTATTTCACTATTTTGTGTACAGAAACAGGTCATGCTTGCTGGATAAGGTTTTTCTGGACATCTCTAACCGTTTGAATGAATGATTTCTTCTTATGTGATGATAGGCAGCCTTATTTATCATGCTTGAGGAAGGTTAAAAAGGTGGTCTTGCTGTCATTTTGTGTACTGGCATACCAAGCTGCCACTTGCTTCCTGTTTTCTCAGGCCGAATTACCTGTGAACTACTAGTGAGCTAGTAGCAAGCTACGTTTAGAGAAATTTCTGTAGTAACACCTGGTAAGAGGGGGGCCTACCAGCTCCAAGATCCCTGGCAGTTGAGTCCACCCAGCAATCTGCTTTCAATTTTCTCACAAGCATTCCTGGTTTTGCTTTTCAGCCTTTGGGAACTTTATGGACCAGTTTTCCTTTTCCTCTCTGAAACAAATGTCAGCAGAGTCAAGATCCATAAACTCACTGTTGAAAAGTGAAAACAAAGTGCTGACTCAGCCACAGGGAGTTGGAACCAGGTTGCTCCCAAAACAGGTCTGCGTAGAAATAGCTGCTGTGATAGTTGGGAGGGTCTTGTGAGTTTGTTTTTTATTGACATTTCCATATGGGCATCTGGCGTTGTGCATTTGCATCGTTGCTTGAATTACACGGGCTGCACAAACTGTTTTGGGACACCAGAATGGTAACTCTTGTTGAGAATGCTCACTTATTTGTGTATTTTTGCATCATTATTCTCTGGTGTTAATCACTGTGTCCTGTTGCTCTGAAATGTGGCAGTGTTCACTTCTAGGAACTGTGCTGATGTAACTACAACCTGGCAGGTGCAGGCAAAGCCTGAGTGCTTTCTGGCTTGTATTTTATTTCTCCTGATTACAATTTGAAGGTGAAATCAAAACTACTCTTTGCTTGTAGAGAGTTCTATCTCTGAATTAGGTAGGGTTTGCTCCCTTGAAGACTTGCCATGTGCTGCTATCCATTTACATCATCTCTGCTGTGAGAAATAAATCTAGCAAACAAAACTGGTTTCATTAGCTTTAACTTTATAAATTTTCCACACTAGGCAGTTATCTAGTTAACATATGGATCGTACAATAGATGATCCCAATGTGACTATGCTGTAAGCCACTCGAGGGATTCTGCTGCTGTGATCAATCACAAGAGCATTTGCTCTAGGGCCATGTGTTATTATTTATAATATATACTGTTTATACTTCATAAAACTCCCTTATCACTCCTTATTTCATAAAATCAATTTATTGAAAGAAAGAGCCAAAAGATTCATCGTTTTTATAATGAAATATCTGACTTCACCTGCCAGAAGTAGCCAAATTGATTTTTAACGTCTGTTAATGATTTAACTTTCCCTTTTTACTGACGTCAATAAAAGGGTGTTACCACTCCCAGTCCTCAGTGAAAGGGTATTTTCCCTTTACAGAAAAATATACTGCTTGCCCCTGCGTTTATATATGTGTAATGTACACTACACTTCAGTTGCTTACCTGCAAAATGTTGAAAATTTAGGTAGAGCCTAGATAATAGGAAAACTAGAGACCCTGAATGTGGTGCTGGGCAAGAGGGCATAGAGAGGGGTTTCTTAAGGATTCATATCTTACATTTACTCCTTCTATTTATTATGAATACATAAAGTAAGACATCACTTTCATTTGCTTATTTACCAATACCCCTGGTTACCATTCAGAGATCTTCAGATCAAGTACTGATTAAGTTAAGCCCCAAGGAGTGTGTGTGCACACGCATTTTCAGAGAGAAAATCCATTTCAAAAGGAATTGAAGTCATTCATTTAATCAATGCTGTATTATGCCTCGTGGTATGTTATGTAAACACAGGTACTATTTTCCTCATTTCACAGTAAAAAACATCTTAAATCTATCATTAGCATCATGTGTTGTGTAAGGTTCAGGTGAATTTCAGCCTTAATTGTGCGTGTGTGATAGGTTTTCTTTGTTTATATGTATTCTCCACTCTTATTAAAAGGTTGATATAAGTGCCTAATCTTGATTATAAAGGGATGTGATCACTTTGTAAGTAAGAAAGATCTTATCAGTTAAACAAAATACATGTTTACTTGTTCTTCCTAAAAATGACTTAGTCAGAGGTTCCTATCTAACATATTTTCAATTGTTGCCTCATGTTTGTTTGTCAAAACATTTTGTAGAAATTTCAGTTTACCAAGACTTTTGTTCTGAGGGTTTTCCACATTCAGGATGATTCTCTTGTTTCCACTAAGAAAAAGAAAAAGAAGAGTACCCATTATAGAGTAGCCAGAGAGATGAGAAAGATGCCTGTGCAGTGATGAGTTTGAATCTGTTTCTCTTGCACTTCATTTGTAAGCTGTCACTGATTATTATTATTATTACAAAGTCTTATGGTATGGTTCTGTGTTGTTGAAGAAGGAAGCTGGGATGAAAAGGTCAATTACTCCACTTAATTCTCAAACAAGGGAATTTTTTTTTAGTCTCCCTGTTCTGTCAAAAGCAGGCAGGTTTATGCACCTTCTGTTAATTGTTTTCTGAAAGTGCATAGTTTCCTCTTTTCAGTATATGGTAAGTTTAGGAAGACTGCCTTACTAATTTAGCTCATGTAGGTTAACTTCTTGCACCTTGGTGATTAACCACTCTAAATCTATGGCCTAGTGACTGCCTGGGGGGCCACAGCCTGAAGAAGAGGGCACTGAGCTGCTTTATAAGAGTCACAGGAATCTGAGTCTGAGTACTTATTCCCATGTGCTTTGTCTCAACTTGCTGTGGTTAAATTTAAAATGATAATGTTCTGGGGTTTTTTCCCCGATATAAAAAAAAAAAATCTGAAATTTTTGAGATAACCGTTGGCATGAGCTATAATACAAGCTATAATTTTACCTGTTGTCTTAATTCCTTAGAAGTGAAATGTTCTTAACTCTCACTCCATCTGAAGTCTCAAATCAGATGCAGTCATTAAAAAAGAAAAAAATACTATGCCTATATTCTGACTAATAATCAGTTCTCGCTAATGCTTATTTAAGATTACATTTGCACCTGTTAAAGTTATATTATCAAAAGATAGGCTCTGGAGAGCTCAGCCTTTTAGCTACTTTGCTCTGGGCAACAGTAAAATGTTGCATTCTTCTTAAAATCCACTTGCTACAGCTTGAACAGTGGGTAAGCATGGCTGGGTCAAGATAATCTTGATGTTTCAAATTCTTTTTTTTTTTTTTGTAAGCTATATTCCGATCAAGTACGGACCTCATCCTTTTCTTCCTTTTCTTTCCCTTCTCCACCCTCTGAGAAGATCACTCCCTGAACAGAAGAAATCAGTGTTGAGATTATCATCAGGAAACTGACCATTTCATTAGTCCATTTACACAGATGGATATCTCTGTTAATGCTCATATTTATTTTTTAGCTTCAGGAGGAGACAACTGTTCTTATTTTTTCAAGGTCTTGCTTAAACTCAGGTTAGTGGTAGCCGAAGTAGTTTGTTGCCTAGTCTAACAAGAGCATGGATAGTTATAGCTATATAATTGCATTCTACTCTGATAGAAACCACATTCTGTGGGCTGAGCTATTTTGGACAACGGAGTATACGATCGAGCTTGTGTGTTCTGAGATTACTGACCATGCCAGGAGCTTAATTATACCAGAGGGAAAGAAATTCCAAGGACAGTAGCAGTTCATAAAAATACGGTGTGTAGACCATGTCTAAAAGATTTCAAACCTGGTGGGAAGCACCAAAAGGTAATCAGGAGCCTTTGAATGTGGAAATAGGTATGACAGATGTATGAAGATTATTTTTCTCTTCATTAGCAAGTCAGCTAACTCTGGCAGGAATTAGAGGACAAGGGAAGCTTGGCAAAGACAGGTCACAGACAGTTTAAATAATTATCCGTCTTTTCCAGTGCTTTGCTGGACACAATAAATTGCAGCAACTTCAGCTACTGGGTAGTTGAGTGTTACTGACTGAAATGCCATTTCTTCAGTGAGACACCCAGGAGCCAGTTAACTGTTACCTGATACGAACGAAAGTGTAGTTCCCCGAGTTTTGTTACTGGTTTCCTAAGAGTAGGGTAGGTCTGTTAAATCTCTTCTCTGAAAAGCCTGGCTATAGCTGGGGACTGTGTTTTGGCTTTATGTGGAGAAGCAACTTCAAACTGGCAGGACAAATATCTCTTACAGCGATGAATGTATGATTCAGTCAAATCAAATGCTAAAGTTTCCTTATCCCTTAGGATCTGTGCAGCTACTTTTTGATTACATAGCTAACATATGCCATTTTTCATCAAGAAGTGTGATTGCCCATATGGTGAGCAAATCCATGCAATGTAACTATATCACTCCAGAAAATTAATTTCAAAGCTGTCTATAGGTGGGAGAAACACTTTGAAATTGTGCTTGGGGGCCTGCTGAAGTACTGTTGTGAGTCTTGGCTAGCAATGTAGCAGCCTCTCTATTTGTTTGCATAATTGGATAAATATTCTTTCAGGGAGGTAACACAACTGACAACAGGAAGCTTAGCATCATGGAAAAAATTGCAGAGAAAAAGGACTTGGTTTAATCATTGACACAGGATTAGGAACGCACGGTTCGCATTAGATCATAATACAAATCATGCATTGCAAACAGTTAGCTGTGAAATTGTTGTATTCTGCTTACAATAAGTTCTGTACATAAAATGGCTTTCATAGAAGACAACTAAAATGTAAAAATGGATGTGAGGAACTTAAGAATAAGGTTCTCAAAAAAATTAATTTTTTTTTGGCAAAAGAAAAAAAAGCAAAAGACCAATAATACATGCTGACAAAATTTTTTCTAATCAGAACTGTGCCTTCAGCTTTCTGCTAGCAATTAGCTGTTAGGTAAAAGGTGAATGGACCATCTGTGTAATCCACTGCAAGTGCAAAACTGGGCCTATAAAATAGCCTGACTTATTGTGTTACTCTTTGATTGCTTACTTTGGTGCTTGATTGAACGTTCTTCCTCTATGAAGTACAAATAGTACCTGTTGCTGATAATGGAAAAACAATTCATGTGCCCTAACCTTCTGTGGTGTTCCTGTGTGTTGCACTTCTAATGAACACAGCATGTAATCTCCATTGGCAAAAGAGAGACAAGCCAGTACAAGCAGGAGTCAGAAAGTTAAGAATGCAGTGATCTTTTAACACAGAGTAGTAATAATACATATTGTGTTTTCTTACCTGAGGTAATTAACCATTTGTTGCGATATTTTGACAGAGATTCTAGTTGTCTGTCACTGCATGCACGTCTTTTGTTGAAAACGGAAGGAAACGTTAAATAAAGCACAGATCTTGTGCTTTTTTTATGTAGAATTTTTTAACACCTATATACACACTGAAATCACAAAATAGCAACGGAGGAATATTTTTTTTACTCAGTGATTTGATCCAAGCTCTGAAGAAGCCTGACTGTTTTGAAGACCTAAATAGAATTTGACCTCCAATGTAAGTTCTGTAGCAACCTGCCTTACAAACTGCAATTAATACCCTGCAGAATAAGCCAGAATAGGCTTGGGACACATGGATAAGACAAAAACTTTGAAAAGCTTAAAAATTTGCAAAATATCAAAATTTTATTTTTAGAGGTGTAAATTTCTTACTAAGAATGAATGAGATCTGGGAGCATAGGTGTATGTAAGCATTTTACAAACCAACTTTTTGGTTAGGTTAAGGACTTCAAAGCAATATGGATAGGACTGTGAATTTTTTGTATAGTGCAAATACTTTTTTCAGGCTAATCCCACTTTTTTATTTTTGCTTTAGCAACTCATCCATTATTCCATGTAATCTTGCCAAAGTCCTTCTCAGTCCAGCTTTTCCTTAACTTTTCCTCATGTTATACCCACCTTGTCCCGTTCAGTTTGGTAGCTAACCAAAAATAGTGTGGCAAAGTGCTTACTGGCAATGGTAAGGTGTGACTGTTTGTTTTTTTCTAACATAATCTACCAGAGTCACAAATGCTGCACTACTTACCCTAAAAATAAAAGTATTTCCTTTTGACTGGCAATAACTGCATTCTTAATTAAACTCTTTGCCTTTCAGATGCAAAGGAAAAGGACTTCCATTTATACAGGCAGTTTGCTTAACTTTGAGCTATTGATAGAGAGGTTCCCAGCACACTGCTGCATTCCACGAGTGCCTTTAGTTCCAAGTGAGTATTAAAGGATATGGTGTGGCACTGGCTTTGTCCCAGTCAGGTTAGAGTATAACTCAAACTTAAATAGATATGAAAACAGGAATATATATTTAAAAGATACTTGCCTGCCAAAAGCAAGCTCTTAATTAATTTCTCTTAACTGCCTGCATATTATAGAAGTCTGATCTCTGTTATGTGTGACCTTAGTGCTCTGCTTCAGTTCTTAAGCTCTATATCTCACCCTGCTACATATTCAAAAGGGAAGAGGCTGTAGTTAACTCAGGGCAGTAGACAGGACAAGTCCCAGATTGACGTCTTTTTGATGTATGTGTTTTCCTTTCCCTTTTGTTTTTATGCACTTTTTAATTTTCATCAAGATCTGTCTCCAGCTATGGACGGAAAACACTATTATGTTTAGGATGCAGAAACATTGCAGGCTTGCAGACTTAAAAGTTTCTGTGTAAAACTACTACCAACCATGGTAAAAAATGGCTTTGACTTCCATTTCCCTATTCTGTAGATAAGGATCCTTATATTTCACAAAATAATTTATAGGAATGGAATAAGCAGAATGAAAAGTACTTGGGGACTGAGAAAGCATTACCGAGAGCAAATTCTTCAAGAGTCAGATGGGAGTTGATGGTTTGGTGAAACCTCCTCTCTCTCTCCCTTTTATCCTCCTTCCTCTTGGGACACAGATCAGTGGGATGTGCTATCTGTCAAATGCTGTAGGACAGAGCATGCCTCCTATGAATCCAGCATTCTTTCAGACCTTTACTTTGATAACATATGCAGAAAACTCTCCAGAATGAGATAGTTTGGAAGACAGTCAGATACTTTGTGGAAGCATTTCAAACTTCATGAATTAGCTGTTTTGTGTTTGGCTTTTTTTTTTTTAAGTAGTGACAGTGACAGGTTGCATGCTACATCTGATAAATTCCATGGACTAATTCCCTTCATAAGACTTGAAAAAGACTATATCCAAAGTATCAGCTGAAAAGGGACTTTGCTTGATTACCCATGTGGATCATGAAAATTGCTAAGAGTGACTAATATAGAAACTAGGAAATTTAGTATGAAACAGAGGATCCTGCAAAGATTTTTCTTTAAAAAGCTGAGTAATATTAACTCTGTTATTTTTAAAAAGGGAGCTGTGGATTTTCAGTGGGTTTTTTGTTTTGTTTTGTTTTTTTAAAAAAAAATACTGAGATTTCTTCTTAGTCAGTGTTGCGACTAGTAACATTACTGCCAAAATCTATTTATGTGCTAATAAAGAGTCAATATTCACAGCTTAAAATACCATTGATCCATTGTGAAATAGTACCAAAAAAAATGAAACCTATGACAAACAGAAGATACGTTTTCATGACAAAAAAAAAAAAGCAGGTCCTGTTTTTTACTCTTTTCCCATTCTTTTGCAATTTTAAACTGTGTCACACACCCTCTTGGTTAATTATGTTATGATATTCCCATGCTTCAAGAGCAACCTTTCACCTTTCTCTATCACCAAGAGAATCACACGTGCTAGAGTTTCGAAAAAGTTAGCTCTCATTTCATAACAGAATATACTGTGGATTGGACTGTGTCTTTGCTCATTTCCGAGGAGCTCCGGGGGACAGTTAAACAGTAACCTTCATTTTGCCAGTTCTGAACCCAGTCTGTACCAGTGGAGTTTGCAGTATAAGTCATAGCAAGCTGCTGTGAAGCTGGCTGGCTGCCATTTGCTCCAGAGACCTAGTAAAGAATTTGGGGATGAGTAAAACTTGTACCACTTCTTCCCTGGCTATGCTCACTAGATCAGGAAGTGGGAGCACTGTATTGTATTTGACATTACATCACTTTTCTACCATTTCGCAGGCTCACGGAATGGTAGGGGTTGGAGGGGATCTTCGGAAGTAGACTTTCATGTTCCGGCCTAAAACTGATCTGTACATATCTTAGCAAGATGGATAAAAATTACAGAGGAAAAGAGTAAAACTGACTAGACTGTAGTAGGTATGGTGCCAGAGAGCTGTCATTTACACATGTCTTTGTGGTATATTCCTCAATAACTGGATTACACTCAAAATTAAAAAATCATGTAGGACATGTTAAAAAGTGGTTTGTTTCACTAGATGCAAAAAATACAGTCAGTCTTCAATGAAGCATATAGTTTTAGATGTAGAGCACAGTTCTGATCAGCTCCATAATTTACTGTGTACAGCTCGTTCACTGTAACTAATAACAACAGGTCTTTTAAAATCGAATTACACTTTTCAGCCAAATAGTAACTGATAGTCATCTGGTAGTAAGACATACATTCTCCAGCTTCTAAATCAGTTCCTCCAAAATGTATGCATTTATTATGTCTTTCTAGTTAGCTAAAAATAAATTTGAAATTATATACAACAATGAGATTTCAGCTTTTTTGAGATTAATGTAAAAGTAGGTCAGGAAAAAAATAGCTCAACAGATTATTTAAAATGAAAATTTGTTCCTTTTTGGAATTTTTAAGACTAATTTAACATTTGCATTTAGAAAGAGTATACTAAGTATCTAAATGAGCTATTTAAGATTTAGTGTCACAGTAATTTATAACATGGGCTGCCTTTAATAAAGGAATACGGGGAAACGCTAGTTCTAGCACTAGCATTTAAAAAAAAAAAAAGCCATTAAAAAAAATTCCTGTTCCTACATTATTATTATAGCCTGCTCAGTGGAATGTTTAACACTTCTGTTACCTCTGACCAGCTGCTGTTTAATGATTCCTCATCTGTAGAAAGATCCCAGTGATGCAGAGGAAAATGTATTAATTCAAGAACTGAGATGAAGCCCCCTAATTCATAATCTAATAATCTCAATTTTGAGACCATTTTTCCCTTCTAGTTGAACCATTTTAGAAATGACCTTTTGTTTCTTCATCCTTTAATGGCCCCTGTATCCAAATATAAATAAGGACCTATAAAGTCTACAGTATTTTCTTATATTTATACATAAAAAATTAATGAGTGGAAAGTGATGAATTTCTATTACATAAATATGCAAACTGATACTGTAATTTTTTATATTTTCAATCACCAGTGAAGCAACCACATAAATATAAATATACTAGCTTATATTAAATTGTCTACCTTCTACACACTACTATTAGTGTTACTTTGGAATTATATAAGCAGAGAAGAGAGTAAAAGAAATACCCTTTGCAGTTAATTGCCTTTAATGCACGTCTTAGCATGTCCATTTAAAGCATCCAAATTCACATGTTATTATTTTATGGATTTTTCTTTGAACTGAGGCGTACTTGTGCTTGAACAGCCCTAGTCCTTTGGGAACAAATTGCCACCTTAAAATACCTTTTCTATTTTCTCATCATAAGTGTTTAAGAAAAGCTAATAGAACAAGTGGCATTATCCTTGTTACAACTTACTGTAAGAAAATAATATATATACGATCTGTCATTATATATAGTGCATTAGTGCTCAGGTGACACATTATGCTTGACCTTTTTTAAAGAAAAAAGTCTTCAAATCTATATAGTGTAGTAAAGGACACTAGCTTCCCTCCGCCCCGCCCCACAGTTTTTGTTTTACTGAACAGTGACTTCATGTTCATATTCTGGACTTTTTCCCTCAGGTAGATACAGAGACCTAAAATTATGAAGTATTTCAGTAGGGTGGCTATTTAAAGCTTCAGAGGTGGCAAAGTTGTGCCCAACACAGCAACACCTCTCAACAGAAGTGTTGTGGCAGCATTTACGTGAGAAGCAAGCAGTCCTTCAGTGAGACTAGTGGAGCCAGGAGGAGCAACAGCTGAAGCAGGCTGTAGAGGGGTGCATTTGGACATTGCTATGCTGAGAGGAGTAACCTAACTCGGCACAAACGCATGGATGCCCAACCTCATTGAAGCCAGAGGTCTTGTAAGCTCTAGTCTTTGAAATAAGATGTGAATATGGTGTTGCAACTGTGTTGGAAGTAGACTGGTACCCACTTTTTAGATATGGGTCTTACCTTAAAACTGCTAAAAGGCTGATGAAGTTGTACTTTTTTCTGCAGACCTGTCTGACCTTTGAAAATGTCTCTCTTGAGTAGGACCTGGCCCTGGAAGTGCCACTGGGCTCTGGGTCCACCACCAAACGTTGCAGGGACCTTCTCCTTGCATAGGAGGTGGAAAGGTCAGACTGTAAGTGCCTGGGAAAGGCCAGGCTAAAGTAGTCTCCTGGTAACTCTGCTACTGGCAAAATTACAGGATTCAGTCATGCAGGAGGACAAACTAAATGGATAGCAAAATTTGCCAACACGAAGTAGGTGTTTCACAGTAAACACTAGGGTTTCTAAACTGTGAAGATACCATTGAAGGACGGTAGCCGGATTGCAGGATGTTATCACTAGGTGGACTCAGTGAAAACACTCTGCCTGCAATATACAACTACACCACCACATGAAGTGTGTTATAGACCCCTTTCTACTTGCAAGAAATTCTGTATTTGCTTACTGTACTGCAACAGGCTATGTCTATCTGGTAGGTCAATTACACTTGTAAACATTTCTGTTTAAGCCTTTGAACCACATGAAAATATTTTAAGCAAAACCTGTTTTCTTTGGGTTTAGATGGGGATTTTTCTATTAGCTCCCTGTAAGTTTCTGTGATATTAATAGTTTGAGACTTTTGAATGACTATCTCTGTCTTCTTTTCACTTCTTAATTTAAGAGTTTGAGGGTTTTTTCTCAATTTTTTGACTGGACAAATGAAACTAAGACTTAATTAAAAAAGAAATCTCTGACCACAGAGAAATCCAATTGATGTAAAAATTTTTCTACTTGCAGTTTTACCTGTGCTACCACTGCAATGTCTAGTGAGGCTGACCCTGGTGCTGCTCAGGAGGTGCAGAATTTCATGCTGACAGCCCTTGTAGCCTCAATGGGGTTCACTTATCTCTTTTTCACTTTTTTTTTTGGCAAAGCTGGGTCTTACAGAAGGCCCTCCTTCGGCCCTGTAATCCTATCATGAAGGGCAAGATTAATCTGAAATATTCTGAATATCAGTGCTGAAATATATCTTTCAGACATGCCATGAGACATCAAAGAAAGGTCATAATGTGATATAACATTTGACAGTGAGAGTGCCATCCGATCTGCTACCAGACCCCTATTAAAACTTTTATTTTCAAGGATCTAACTACACTGACATCCAACCTACATTCCCTGTGGTCAGCTTTCCAGTTACCTCCTGAAGTGCTGAATTACAATCCAGTCATAACCGAGATGTTGATGAGGGAGAATGATGGTATGAACAAGTAGGCTATGCACAGATGCCAAGGCATTTTGCAAGTCTGCTGATGTAGCTCACCCTCACCACACAAAGGAAAACATATTTAGACACTTCATAGAATCATAGAATCATAGAATGGTTTAGGTTGGAAAGGACCTTGAAGATCATTGAGTTCCAACCCCCCTGCCACAGACAGGGACACCTCCCACTAGACCAGGCTGCCCAAGGCCACGTCCAGCCTGGCCTTGAACACCTCCAGGGATGGGGCCTCAACAACCTCTCTGGGCAACCTGTTCCAGTGCCTCACCACCCTCAAAGTGAAAAACTTCTTCATATTCGCCTTACATACAGAATGACCCCTTTAAGGTACAGAAATCTTACTGGGCTTTCATCATTTCAATCCACGTTAAAATTTTTGCAGTCAGATAGATAGAGAAGCCAGAAGCCATCTGTCGCCCTGAAATTCCTCTGTAAAAAATAACTATTAGCTTAGTAGCCCTGAAGAAGCAGTTTTGTCAGTTCATATACACCTGTCATCCTCTGTGTGTCTTTCAGAAAATAGTTGACCATAGTCTTGCTTCCTAGATTAGTTAAATTCTCCAAACATACTTCTCAAAAGGTTCTGTTAAGTATAAAACACAGAAATCTTCCCTCCAAGCAAAGCTGTTGAGAGCTCAATTTAAAAATTCTATATATAATTCTGAAAAGTTTTAACATTATTGCAAATCTATTCCACTGTAAACAGTTACTGGCTTTGGGAAAACGGATTCTAGAGTGAAGACGAGAGTATGAGCAGCTATGTGATAATGGATAGCACATGTGGCAATTAAAACCAGACTCAGTAACTTACATACTGGAATGCATTTCACTATTAGCTCCACTGTTTTAATACTCAGACTCGGGTCTCCACCAGACTCACTGAGTAGGAAAACTTAGTTCCTTACTGAAAAAAAAAAAGCCCTGAGGGTTTGAACTTCTCTGTGAATCAATGGGTTCTCTTGTCTTCACTCTATACCCGAAGCAGTGCCTTTCACTTTAATATCTTGCCTCTGTAAGGTCCTCTTCTTTTTATAGCACAAGGCAGTAGTCTAGAAAGATTACACTTTAACAGTTTATTATTGTTGTCCAGAGTTACTCTGATCATATTCAGCTTTTTTCTGTGAAGAGAGAATTTATATGCTCCTGTATGTTTATCAACAGCAATCCACCTATTAAGACTGCTCCACCATTTTTGTGATAGCCCTGTCCACAACAGTACAAGAGTAAGGTAGATTGGTTTAAATCGCGCTGACAGTGACTTTCTACATAAGGTTCATATTTCACTTTAAATTTGTTGAAAGTTTAAGCAAAATGTGTGAAATATGCAAGTGATCAGGGTTATTAGCAGATCTGAATCTTNTCATATTTCACTTTAAATTTGTTGAAAGTTATTAGCAGATCTGAATCTTGGTTTTTTTTTAGAGATACAGCTCCCCTGGTAAAGCCCAGAGTCTTCCAAGCCCACTGTGTTGTTCTTCTTTGGTCACTAGGTGTAGAGGCTAGTTATAGACAAAGTTGCTTCTGGGGTTGTTTGTCAGTGTAGCAAATGAGGCAAGTATCCTGTGGTAGAGCACATAGTATAACTAAAGACCGCATCTTAATGAGTTCTCACAAGGTCACAGGTTAAGAATGCATCAACAAATCTAAGTTTTGAGTGACCTGATTTCCGGATTTGTGAGTCTGTGGCCAGACACAGTTTGTGCTGGGTCTTAGTTTATGATCAGAGACTTTCCTAGGCTAAGTACAAAGTGTGGCCCTTTGGCTTTGCAAGGTGTTCAGGAGAACATTATCAAAAAAGTATCCTAAAAATGTAAAATATTAGTTCTGTCTAGAGATATTTCATCTTTGCAGTACAGTCCATCACAATTTAAACATCTTGGTTTTATTTTTGAATGATTACCATCAACATAGAGGCTTGCTGTCAAATCCCAATGTAAATACCAATACCATCTAAAAAAACATTTATGGGAAGTGCACAAAGGATGAAAAGAGGTAAGCTGTCATTTTCAAGTGCTAATACAGAGTTAAGTTAATCCTTTTATGCTGTGGTGATACTATGGTAAATAATGTGTGGGAGAGCATCTGCCAATAAATTGATAGTATCTTTCACTAACTCAACCGTAATCCTTCTTGTTTCATTACATGCAATGTCATGACATAGTTCAAGTCCCATTGTGCTCATTGTATGGGCACACCATCCCTGTATTTCAAATGTGATATATGCAAAGTATGGGAAGCTGGGACAGGCTGGTGCTGTTATGTGGATTGGTGTCACTTTGTCTGTGTAACTGGTCGATTAAGAACAACTGTTGGCTGGTAATCTGTTCAGGTTTATTTGCCGCAGATGTTGATGAACAAAGTGGTTGTATTAATGGCCACAGTTAGCATACTAAGCTGCGGGCTTCCTTGCTTGCTAGCCAGGAGGGTAAAAAAGCAGAAAGAATCATTCGGGTACTTGAGAAGCAGGCTTTTTGAGAACATCAGCAATAGGCTCTCTTGAATCTTAGAGCCTTGCTTAGCATTTTCCTCAATTTAGCAACCATTAGTAAGATTAACTGCTGTAATTTCTGAGACTGAATTGTAGATCACACTGTCCTGATTTCAGTTTTTCAACATTCTCATTCTGGAACATGTTTGTTAAGTTGTTGTGGTTTTTTTCTTAAATTATTATTTTATTTTAATCTTATTTTAATGCAATTTTCATCTAAGTAACTGAAATATTTAAACATGGAGAATTACCCCAATACTTAGGATTATTGTTACAGCTATTCTTCGAGTCCTGCACACCTTCCTCCCCCTTGCCAATGCAAAATATATCTAGAATGAATTTAAAGTGTTCAGCTTCAGTGCAAAGTGTTAGAAACTTGGGTAATTGCAACTTTTCTGGGTCTAGGGTATGACACTTAAATGGTCAAAGCTAAGCAGTCTAAATAGAAATGGTCTGGTATTCTTCTAAGCTATTAAGAAGTCTCACCTTTCATGGTTTGAACAGTGGAAGTATAAAAGTAGCATGACACAATAGAGCATATTAACGAGCATCTTGTTTTTCAAAAATAGTAGTGACAGTTAGAATAATGATCTTCTTGACTGTAAAGTTGGTAAACTTGGTGTAGTCCTTAAGGTAAAAATTTTGTGATGTCATTTTCACTGTCACTTGAAAAAATTAATTGTTTTATACTTTTAAAATACCAAAATACCAAAAACATTATAGAGTTCCTCATATGGTCACCAGCCACACATTTTTTAAACTACCTGTTTTTGAAGACAAAAAAAACCTATACATTTTGAGCTGAAGTACAGTTTCAGGGGGGATATAAAAGCCTACTAAAATACATAAGCTGATAATAACAGAAAATATATAGGAGGAGATAATGTTCTTATTGTTTGAAATCCTAGGATCAGAATGGAAATAAGAGTCCATTCTTATCTCTAACAGAGACTTCCCATGCAGCTTAGGCTTCTTTGGCTTTCCCTTTGTTCTGCCATTTATCCATCTCTAAAATCAGGTTGGTACTTAAAAAAGAGCTTGGCTTTCTGACCTCTACTGTGTGTATGTACAGTGGAAAACACAACGGAATCCTGACTGTATGAGGCGGTCACCATCTGATCTCAAACTTGGAAATAACCATGAAAGAAAAAACACTTAAAAAACCCCATTACAACTCAGAAGAATTTTGTGCTGAGAGAAAGAACAGCCAATGGCTTCATCAGTTACGAATCACCCATAAAACTGAATTATCTTAATAAAAAATTGTAAGTCATGTATATATTCTGCAACAACACATTTGAGATTTTTATTTTTCCTTTTTTTTTATGTTGTTTTTGGCTGATTAGTTTGTGTGACATCTTGATCTTGTGAATATTTATGACAAAATCCTTGACAATTTGAGTGAGAGTAGGCTTTGAGTCAGGGTGCCATCTCACTAGGACATAAGAATCTAAAGACTGGTGAAAACAACAACCCATTAAACCCAGAGTTTTTATCTCTGACATTAGGCAATAATGAGTGCCAAGAGATGTTAGGGATGTACGCAGTGATATTTTTCACTGTAAGGCTTCTAGCACTTTGTGGCTGTGGATCTCCATGTCCGTTACTGTGAATTATCTTATGAATATGATAACAATTCTTTGAATCTGCCTGTGGGTTTGACATCCACAGCATTTCTGCGGTGGTGGTAACACCATTTTTAGTCAAGGGTAAAGTAAAAACAAAATACACCTGCACATGTATACATATATGTACATATGTTTCTTGAGAATAGGTGATGGGTGTAGTCAGTTTTCAGTGTGTAGTTCCCTTGCAAGCTTCCAAAATGTGTTAGAAACTCTCAAAATCATTCCTAGAAGCTTCAGCTGGTCTGTAGCTGGTCTCCCTGCCTCACCCTCCAAAACAACCAGCGAAGGAAGCACTCTCCAGCTTCCCGTATTTGCCTTACACAAACATGGGAACAATCAATCACACCAAAGATGAGGAGGGCCATTTATTACAGGTAATGCACTGGTCATTTACAGTTTGTTCTGTATAAGGTTTTTAAAGAAAATCAGAGATATTTACAGGAAATAAAGGCTAAAGAAAAAAAGCAAGCTATATTCTTCTCCTACACAGCTACACTGGGAGCAGAATTTGGTATCGTACTAAAATTGATTACCTTAGGGCTTCTTGCTCTCTCTGCCTGCAGTGTTGGTGCGAGGGAATGGTATGTGTTAATAGTAGCAGAGACGGATGAGACCTGTGAAATGAGATGGTTGAATTATGGTGAAGTAATGGATGTTGTCTGCCTTGACTTCAGCAATGCTTTCAACACCGTCTCCCACATCATCCTCACAGGCAAGCTTAGGAATTGTGGGTTAGAAGAATGGGCAGTGGGGTGGATTGGAAACTGGCTGGAAGATACAGCTCAGAGAGATGTGGTTAGTGGTGCAGTCTAGTTGGAGGACTGTAACAAGTGGTGTGGCCCAGGGGTGAGTACTAGGTCCAGTCCTGTTCAACATATGCATCAATGGCCTGGATGAAGGGCTAGAGTGTACCATCAACAAGTTTGCTGATGACACAAAACTGGGAGGGGTGGGTGACACACCGGAAGGCTGTGCCACCATTCAGCATGACCTGGACAGGCTGGAGAATTGGGCAGAGTGAAACCTTATAAAGTTCAACAAGGTCAAGTGTAGGGTACTGCATCTGGAGAGGAATAACCCCATGCATCGGTACAGGTTAGGGGCTGACCTGCTGGAAAGCAGCTCTGTGGAAAGGGACCTGAGAGTCCTGGTGGACAACAAGTTGACCATAAGCCAGCAATGTGCCATGGTGGCCAAGAAGGCCAATGGCATCCTGGGGTGCATCAAGAAGAGTGTGGCCAGCAGGTCGAGTGAGGTCATCCTCCCCCTCTGCCCTGGTGAGGCTGCATCTGGAGTATTGTGTCCAGTTCTGGGCTTCCTGGTTCAAGAAGAACAGGGAACTGCTGGAGAGGGTCCATCAAAGGGCTACAAAGATGATTAGGGGACTGGAGCATCTTTTTTATGAGGAAAGGCTGAGGGACTTGCAAATTTTTAGTCTGGAGAAAAGAAGAGGGGCGATCTTATCAATGCTTATAAATACTTAAAGGAAAGGTGCCAGGAGAATGGGAACAGTGGGAACAATATTTTTTTCAGGGGTGCCCAGTGATAAGACAAGAGGTAATGGGCACAAACTTGAACATAGGAAGTTCCATCTAAACATGAGGAGCAACTTCTTTGAGTGTGGCAGAGCACTGCAACAGGCTGCCCAGAGAGGCTGTGGAGTATCCCACTCTGGAGACATTCAAAACCCGCCTGGATGCCACCCTGTGCAACCTGCTCTACGTGAACCTGGTTTGGCAGGGGGGTTGGACTAGATGATCTCCAGAGGTCCCTTCCAACCCTGATCATTCTGTGATTCTGTGATTCTGAGCAATTGTCAACCCAAGCCATTAACGGTTTTAATTCTACACAAGCACCATGGATACTTGGTTGTATGACTAACATAGAGAAATTTGATACCTAAACCAGAAAATAAATTTAAAAAATTACCTTTTCTTAAACCTTCATGCAGTTTTATGGCTGCTGCCTTATATGTTATTATGTTATTTCCTTTTTATTATGTTATAGTTACACTTCAGTTGTAAGCATACCCACACAAATTTACACCTAATCAGCAGGGATAGTATCAAAGGTATGTTAGCACATTTTTATCTGTACAGGTCAGAGTAAAGTAAGTGCTGACAAGAAGTCCAGTGTGAAGTTTTGCTGTCATTGGTAATATAGACCTAGGCTGGGCTGGGCTGGGCTGGGCTGTAATGTAACTTCAAAATAGGAAGTTTTACTATAGAACTGGCAATTCTAGTTGGGTCTGGGCATAGAGATGCAGAAATGGAATTTACATGTATCTTTGTCAGATTTTTTGGAAGTGCTTTGAAGTTCCAGAAAGTGAAACCACAGTTTACATTGTATCTTCTGTATAAATAGCATGTCCTGTTTATAGAAGTGCTCTATGTGGGGTCCTGTTATTTCACACGTGTGGGACCATGCATGGTAATACATGATGCCATGGTTTAGGATTTTCAGAAAGCACAAGTTAAATGCATAAAGCTAAAGACTGTAGTGTTGTCATCTTTTATATATGAATACATATATATTATGAAGCCTAATTAAGATTGTAGAAGTCTTAGTTTTGGTACATCTCTGACTCTTGAAAGCTTGATAGCATAATTTTAATGTTTGTTTCATGTGGGATACATGGTTCACTGGTAGTGTCTATGTAGTCCTCCCAGGAGGGAAAATAAAATGAGGTCATGGTTTAAAAAAATTATAATGACCTCAGTGCGAGGCATTTGGAGAGGAAGAATTAATGATTACATCATCTGCTAGTGATAATGCAGCATTAGTGAAAAGAACTATCATTATTTATGGCATTATAACAGAATATCTTAGAAAACATCTCTGATAATTCTCTGTCTCAAACTATGTGAATTTTCGTTGGCTTTTAATTTATATGGATATGTTCCTTTAATGACCTCAAGGACAGGATAGACGCGAGCATTCAAATCTTCAGAATTTTTCTTCTGCTTTTTATATAAGAAAGACATCATCTGTCTGCTCTGTGGATAGTGATATGTGTTTAACAGTATGTAGTCATGGTACTGCAAACAATAAGGAGGTAATCTGTCTTCCTGAAAATACAGCAGTATTGCCAGTTATCATGAATTTCATCACAATTTTCTTGGGGTTAGTGTTCTTTTCTTCTTTTTTTTTTTAAGCTCCCCCTTGTGGAAGTGTGTGAATGTTAGACTCTCACCTTCCACTTGGAAAAAAATGGTTTTCCAGTTGTTCTGACTATGGAGAAAATATTGAATTGAGAGTTCCAGTGATTTCAATGAAGGTGAGCAAATAAAAAAGAATCTCATAATAATTTTATGTCATCCATCCTGGAGACCCGGAATGAAATTTTGGAAGACTTGGGATGACCGATACTGAGATGCGGTTCGTTGCATCTACCTACACTGGAAATTGAACAGGATGCTTTTGCTAACCCTGACTTTTGTGTGAAACATTACAGTCCTTTCTGTGTGTAAAACGTTGGGGCAGATCTCTGGTATGTTTCATAGGCAGGATGGTCAACAGTCATAGGAAAGATATGACTATGTTGAGGGGTTTTTGCATGAAATAGAAATTGAGGTAAAATACCTATAATGTCTGGTGGACATCTAAAGACTGCATTTAAGTCTTTCTGAAAACTTTGTGGCAATTCCAACTTGGTTAGCTAGACTAAAGCTGTAATGACTGACTGTTAATCCATGGAACAATGCTTTCTTCAGCTGAAGGCACAGCTCCAGACAGTTACCTCTTGCTGTTAAAAGTATCGGTCACCCAAGGCAATTCCTTCTCACTTGGCACTTCCTCTTCTTTATCCATCAATTCTGTAGCAATTGTGAGAGATAAAACCAGGCTACTGTAATAGATCTCAAACACATTTGGATAATATACTACAGAAGCCTGCAATTCAGAGTTACTCAGTTATGCCCTGATGGACAAAACCTTTTAACTCTGGAGTGCAGCCATGAGGTAACATTGGTATAAAGCATGCTTGAGTATGCTCAAAAGTTCCTGTCAATGGAGAATTTTCTTCCGTATTGTAAGCACCATAGAGTTCAGTGGTGTGGCCCAGCCAGGGGAGGCATTGCTCATGCTTTAGTCTTGTTTCTGCCTGGCTTGCAGGAAAGAACACAGAAGCTTTGCTTCTGAATGTCTTTTTCAGATGCTCATCACTGGAAAGCAGTATGTTTTCTCATTTTGGGTGGTCGTGGTTTTAACTGTTTGGGAGATTTTGAACAGTATATATGGTGCTTTTTTTTTGTGAGAAAATGTAGATTCATCAAAACTGAAAAAAGAAAAACTTTCTATAAATTTTTTTGTCAAGTTCTAAGCTTATTTCAAAATTTTCAGAACAAATGTGGTTGTGCTTTACAACAGCCTTTTGTTTTGAAACATTGGTTATAAAAAAATGCAAATTAAAATAAAAAGAAAATTTAAAATTAGATATTTTAAGTTATAGTAATGAAAAGTGATAACCTCAAACTTATTTTTGAAAATTATTCACTATGTTACATACTTAGGTAATATATTATAATAATCAGTTAGATTTGTAAAATAATGATGAATATTGCCCGGTAATTTCCAGTTCACAATGGCCACGCTTCTGTTTATGTGAATTAGATATTGTTATGACTTTGTCAGTTGAGAGAGCTATCTACTATTGAAATTTAGGCAGATATTTGTAATTGAATATAAAAAATCTATTTTTATTTCACTTATTAAAGTAAGTTTCTGAAAGCATTTGTCATGAGGTAAAATACTTCCTTAATTTCTCACGTTATTTTTGCAATTTGCTCAGAATCTTTTTCAAAAGTAAAATATGTATGAGTCAGGTAGCATTTAAAAATACCCTAGCTTTTGTACTTGCAGACATTCAGTATTGTGGGATACAGTCTAAATATCAGTAGACGTTTCAGCCAATACTGAGATTGGGTAGTTTTTTTAGTTTGAACGATGCTGATGTTCTGCATTAAATAGTGTTATTGCTTTAGATCACTGGTGTTGAGCTGTAAGATATATCTGTACATACACAGTGCAGTTCAGGTACAATTTAAGGCAGCTACATTTGTTCAGCATTTGAAACTCTTCCAGAGGAGATTTATGGCAAATTTAATAGGCCAATGGCCATTCTAGCCCATCATAGCTTGTGGCTTCTGTTCTTCTGCTGGTGTATGTTTCATCTTCTATATACTTTTAACTGCACTGTTTGGTATAAATATGATTGAGTATCTGCTGATGAGTTTTACAGTTCCCAGAAAATATTGAGCCTAGTGAATTAATGGTGAATTTCTCAGTGCCAGATTAAGCTAAATAAATTGCTGAACAAACTGCTTAATTATAAAGCTGATTAATCTCCTAGTATTTCCTTTCCTGGTGTTCCTTTCTGGAGAACACCATAATTCAGCTCTCATGCAAGGGTGGAATTTGGACCTGTGGAAATTTTCTGTTAAATGTGAGAAAAGATAGAATAAAATAATAAAATTATTTGTTTCATTTAAATTGCAGTGCTAGTGGAATGGGGCCATTAATTAATTTTACAGATTTTGTGACATCCTTTGGATTGTACCATAAATTCTTTGCAATATCAAAATTCTTCTATGGTCATGGATCTCTCTTCAGTTAAAGGTGGCAAAAGCTGTTTCTAGTCTGCTGTCCTGAAATACTGAGCTCTCAGTTTAGCTGACAGGATCTTTCTTGTTTCCTGGTCTGCATGAAGTCAAAATGTATGTTAGTAGACCTAAATGATACTTTAAAAAAAGCGGGGGGAGGGGGGAAATGGAGGGACATGTATAATAAGAAAATCACAAGTCTACTGGATGAAGTTTGAGCTTTTACCTGTTTTACTGGGTGGTGGATAAATGCAGCTGTGCTCTGCTGACTCCTCTGCACATACACACTACTCCTCCACAGTGCAGACAACTCTTTACCCTAGAAAATTAGAAACATCCACAAAGCGCCCAGTGCTGTAAGAATTTGGAATTTTTCAGCATGTGACAGTAACTAACCTGCAAACGTTCACTGGGCAATTTTGTTTGCGTGAACTGGGAAATACCTCTTCTTCTTACAAGCCTCTTGCATACCAGTGTAGCTTGTTTGTTGTGTAATTACCTCTGAGGTGATGGTCAAAAATAATCCCAAGCCAATCAGGTTGAATTTCCCTGAGCTTAAGCATGACAGCCAGGTTTGTAGTGGTGGAGAAGCAACAGCTTGGCACTATTGCTGTTTCACCAACCTTGAGGATGAAGATAAAAGGGGACACCAAGCCAGGAGACAACCTCTTCACCTCCTAGCCTAAATAAGGAGTGTGTTTGGCATCACTGAAAGCTGCTAGGGAGCTTTTCTGCACGAAGGCAGAATTTGTGCTGCAAACAGGATATTTTTACTTCAGCAAGGGCAGGGCCAAGGGGAATTTACAGAAGCTGGCATTAGAAATTAAGGGCTGAACAGAACACATGCATAGTGGCCGAATGGTCATTTTGTCCTTGGCTCAACTTGCTTTGTGCGTTTACGGAAATTAACGTATGGTTTATTTTTTGAGACTTTTTTTATAGCTTGCTTTAATCAAAGATCCCAGGAGTGAAAGCATAGATGGGTATCAAAAAATGTTGCTATTCTCAAACCAACCACAATGCCAAAGTCCTTGCTTGGACTTTGGGCAGAGACCCAGTATGAGTGGTGGAACAAACTGCCAACCCTGAGTAAAAATCAGACTATATTGTGCCTGGAAGAGGCTGAGAAAAAAGACATAGTTTCTCCTGCAGTGGTGCCAGTAGGAAAAGATATGCATTTTAATAGTTATCTTAAAAATTTTTGACCCACTTCTCAAAATCTTTTCATTGTTTTAGATGCTGAGAATTAGATACCTTCATGATTTTGCTTTCCTCTTTACCGGTATAGCAATGATAGAACTATCATGGACCAAGCTTTTCCTGCACCTCTTAATGTTTTTGCACAGTGAGATGCTTCACAAGAGATGAGCCTTACTAGCTTAATACATAGGTTTACAGGAATACATAAATAACATCCTGAATGTTGTTGGTATCTTCTCCGTGGTTCAGTTGAAAATCTCTGAGTGTTGTTTCAGAAAATGTTGATATTCCGTCAGCTTCCTCAAAACATTTTGATCCATAAATATTGTATCAATGAATTGGATTTTTTCAGTTGCATTTCAGGAATGGGTATACTTATACATTAGCTGCCTAGTATTAGGATAAGTTTGGCATACCTTGTCAGAGAACTGAGTACATAGCTTTGTTATTGTGTGGATGTCACCACTTTGAATTGGCTGAACCATTGTCATCACAGAATCAGAGTCACAGAATGGCTGAAGTTGGAAAGGACCTCTGGAGGTCATCTTGTCCCACCCCACCGCCCTGCTCAAACAGTGTCACCTAAAGCTTTCTACTCAGGACCATGTCCAGGTGGCTTTTGCATATCTCCAAGGATGGAGATTCCACAACATCTCTGGACAGCCTGTGCCAGTGCTCAGGCACCCTTGCAGTGAAAAAGCGTTTCCTGATGTTCAAACAGAGCCTCTTCTGTTTCAGTTTGTGCCTGTTGCCTCTGGTCCTGTCACTGGGCCCCATGGGAAATAGCTTCCCTTCAGTTATTTATATACATTGACGAGATCCCCCATGAGCCTTTTCTTCTCCAGGATGAGCAGTCCCAACTCTCTCAGCCTTTCCTCCAGTCCTTTCATTGTCTTAGTGGATCATCATTGAACTCTCTTCAGTATATCCATATCTCTCTTGTACCCGGAACTGGACACAGTACTCCAGGTGTGGCCTCACCAGCGGTGAGTAGAGGGGAAGGATTGCCTGCCTTGGTTGCTGGCAACACTCCTCCTAATGCAGCCTAGGACACCACTTACCTTATTTGCCACAACGGCACTTTACTGGCTTGTGTTTAACTTGGTGTCTTCTAGGACCTCCACGTCCTTTTCTGCAAAGCTGGTTTGCAGCCAGTTGCTCTCTGGCATACACAGATGCATGGGAATATTCCTCCCCAGGTGCAGCAGTTTGCACTTCCGTTTTTTAAATTGCATGAAGTGTCTGTCAGCCCATTTCTTCCGTCTGTTGTGGTCTCTCTCATAAGCCATGACGTAAGTATTGTACAAATCATCAACTCAGTTGACACTGCAATATATTGCTATTCATCTGTTAATTGCAATTAAACTCTTGCTTCACCACAAGAGTTACCTGACTGCTACAGCATTAATGAACCGTACCTGAATATAGGACTTATTTTCACTAACTGTTAAATAAATAGTCAAGTCCAGTTTAACTGTTCTGGAATAGAGTCCAAGTTTAGTTTTGGTGTTTTTTTTGTTTTGTTTGTTTGGGTTTTGATTTTCTAGTGCTATTTGTTTCTGGGGTCAATTTTGTAGGGAAGCTGAATGTAAAATATGGCTTAATCAACAAATAAGTCTTTTTTGTCTGTTTTATAGCATCTCTTCTTGAGTTACCTTACCTTTCTTTAGATTTCCCTATATCCTCTGCATTAGGAAAAGAAGAGAGTTGTATAGGATGTCTTTCCCTTTCTTCTGTGATTTCATCTTTGACCAAAATTTCTTCTTGGTCTTCTTACTGTGGTCTACAAGGTATAACTCATAAACAAGTAAGCATGCTAGCCCAGATTTCATAGCCTAACAGTAGAATCACTGTCAGTATGTAGTTATGGTGTGTGAATAAGCGCCAAGTGAATAATACTATTGCAGGGATCACAGCTGTTGAATTTTACAGAAAATGAGTCTTTCGATTTAACTCTTTCACAGTTCTTGCAATCAGAGATAAGCTTGGGAGGACTTTCCTATGCAAATGATACAGCTGGCAGGCACCCTTCTGGGAAGAGTGTGTGTGTGTGTGTGTGTGTAAGTACACTGTAGGAGGACAGGAGCTGCTGATATTGAACAATCTGGTTGAAAAAAATATTTCTGACCTCAACTGTTAGAGTTGGCATCACAGCATGTGGCATAAACATATGCACTTTATCTGAAACTTCTTCCATCAAAGACAACAGCCAGATTTCCACACATTTACTTGGTGTAAAATTGTCCTCTGAGCAGTTAATTTCTGTTGATTTGATAAAGAAGAAATATTTATACTTAAATGTCTTTGTGTTAAAGTTGGTACAGTCATCTCAGCAAATGAGGTAAATGGTGATAAATGGCTAAATGGAAATATGGCTAGCCAATTCCAGGTATGTGCCCTGGATAAAAGAAAGAACTGGAGACTGGGTTCTTCCTTTTTGCAAAGGCAAATCGAAAACTCTTACCTGATAATGTATGGGTTTGAGCCAAAATCAAATGTCCAAAGAAATTGTAAGCATGTTCCAAAAAGCCTTACTTTAAAATAGTTTTCTTTTTTCTTTGAAATTTCAATGGACAGTTTTTGACCAATCCTACTTGGATACCTTAAAAGACACTATGCCTTTGCACACAAATATTTTAATGTTTTGTTCCAGTTCTCTTCTGTGAAAAATAGAAGCTATGTACTAAAATCAGTCATTTACTCTCACTTGAATTCTTTCTCGTCTGGGGGAGGTGGGAAGAAATAAATTAATAATAAAGTTGGTAACGAAAGCATTCATGATAGGGAAATAACTTGAACTGGATACTATGCTACTCACTGTGTCTGTGTCTTACTGCTGTCATTTTGATGACAATGTTAAAAGTGCTATGGTCACCAAGACTATTTAGAAGAACTGAGAAATACCAGTATTATGACATCTACATGAGGGTCTCTGAAAGGAGGAAGCTGGAGCAGCTTCCTTTGACCGTCACTCTTACCTCCCCTTCAGGGAAAGGAAACTCAGCATTGTTTTCCCATATCCTACCAACGGATACAGTTGGAGTGTATAATTGCCTACATTTTTCTATCTATATCACTCCATTGTGGAAAATACATTATTTGTAGGATCAGGTATGCAACCGACAGAGAAAGAGATTCCCCTGCACAATTTTATGGTTTGCTTGTAAGTATACATAGGGTAGAGAGTGGATTAAAAAAAAAATAAAATTAAGTGAAATTTAAATCACATGCTTTTCAAACCAATGACCAGAGGAACTAGATCTGTTTTGATGGCGTTTTTTTTCCAGGACTCAGTCTTCACGTTAATTTGCAATACAATCTGAGCAGTTCTATCATCTGTTCAGTGTACCTAAGAAATGGAAATCAATGAGCTGATATTGTTATGTTTTCATGAAGAAATACATTGGGCAAATGATCTCACATCCTTCAAGAAAAAAATAAGAAATGAATCAGTGTGTAAGGGTGTTCTTTCTATTTTGTCTACAATTAAGACCAACAATTGATACCTTGTCCCTATTTCTTCTCTATTTAGTCCTCAATCCTGCCGAAATGCCTGCTGGGATCTACATTTGTGTGTTTTCAACTTGGACTATATATATGTTAATTATATTTTTTTCCAAAAGCTATTAAAACCCTCTAAATTTGAGGCAGGCCCAAACATAAGTGGATGGAAATGCAGAGAACAGCACATTTCTTCTTCATATGAATGGTAGCAAGTCAATTTAAACAAAAATATATAGTGCAAAGTGAGAGAATCTTGTTTTCAAAACTGCTGCTTGAACTATCTCTAGCACAGAGAAATCGGAGGAATTAAAGTCTCAGAGGACATATAATTCTTAGTGAACCTAGAGAAGTATTTGTTGGCAAAGTATTTGTCTCACTATGGAAAACAGTATTCAGCCTCTGTGGCTGGATGATGAGTGTTCTCCAAATAAGTTAAAGGACAAGATGGCATGCTCACTCATCAGCTTTAGTTGTTTTCATAAGTAGGAAAATTTCCAGGCATGGCATAAGTCTTAATTAAAAATGCTAAGACTATCTAAATTAAAATGTAAAAAATCTGACAATGAATTTGTATTCCATGAGAGGGGACAGAATTGCCACTGATAATGAAAAGGTATTTTAAATGAGATTAAATAAGAGCAAAGCAGTATGTGAAGTGATATGCTACTCTCAAAAGGGGTCTACCACTGAATAATAATTACTATACAGGTGTGGTCATTTTGGATCATATAGGCACAATGGAAATCACCAGACAGTTTTGTTCATGCTTGGATATAATGTGACTCTTACATAAATGTATGGTTAATACACAATAGTAAAGAAAAAACATACAGCAGTGTTTCATAGTCAATCATTTGCAAGTTCTTTGTTTTGAGTCATTTCTTCTGTTTTGCCATCTCTGTATGTCTTCTCTGACACTAAGTGTCCAGAAAGACTGAGATTTAAAACCCTGATTTATGGAAGTTCTTTTATATATGTGAAAACCCGCAGTGTTTTTTAAAAAATCTCTTCTTTCCATTGGTAATTCAAAGTATTTCAACTGATTTGTCCAAAATTTGCACTCCTGCATGTGGAAATATACAATAACTTTAAAGGGCAAAAATAAACACTGCTAATACTTATCTTCATAAAGAAGAAAGAAATTTATTGTATATTGCTTAACAGTTCACTTGAACAACTACAAGTATAAAGTACTCACCTTTCAAGTCAAGTTCTGCCCTTTGTGTCTTGACCCCTCGTTCCCTACACATAGCAAAAATTTGCCCTGAAAAGACATTTGATTCTTGATGAAAAAATGTATTTTTTTTTCACTTACACTTAGTAACTGTAAATTTGTCTAAAATTTTGCATAAATGAAAATGTTTAAGGCTATGGGTTAATACCATGTGATTTCCCAAGATAATGAGTTCAGCAAATGCTTGATGAGGAAATGAAGAGTTAGGTATACGAGCACATAACTCTGTTTTCTTGGAACTGGCAGAAGCCACTGGAAATTATCTGTAAGTGCTCCTGTTGCATTCATTATGTTCTTCTTGTGTCCTCTTTCTGTAACTATGTTTTTCCAAAGTGAGGAACACACTGTGGTGCAATTTGTAGTCCCAGCTTGGAAGCCACTTGTGCTTTCAGTTGGCCAACAGTTGCAAAGTATTCTTGTACGGGATGCCTCTACACCCTCATTCAGCTTGACCACTCCGCATGTCCAGGCAAACGTATAGATTGTTCTCAGTAAGTGTAAGGCATCTGCTAATGCTTATTGCTAATGTCTTAGCAGTATGTTCTCTCAAAACAGTGTATAGCATTTTTATATACCCACCTTTCTCACGTCAGGCATAAATAGGAACGGCACAAGCATACAACCTTGTGGTAATCCCATATTTGTCTGTGCATGTGTGCCTGCTTTTGCAGGTTTTTCTAAGGCATGCTATTTGTATGAAGAGTGTCTGTTAGATTGTGGTGTCATACCCTGCTGATAGATTTGGTTTGGAAGGTGCAAGGAATAGTGAAAGAGGAAAGCTCTTGTGGTGATATAAGGTGATCTGAAATACATGACTCTCCTCTTCCTCAATTTTGAGAATGATCAAAAGGTACAGCTTAAAATACCTTGCATACTTCTCCTCAGTGCAAATGAATATAGTGTTTCATTTCATAGAGATGTCTTAAAGTGAAGTAGAAAAGATTTTCAGGGAGCTAGCTCATTATCTTCATTATGATTTTTTTCAACTAGTCAGTTCCTAATTTGAAAGGAACCTCTGGGTAAGGTGGGTGCCTTTATTCATCCCAGCGTCTTTTCTCCTTCTCACCTCTCCCTTCTTGTATTCCTAACTGAGAGCTTTGTATCCCTAACTGAGAGCCGTGATGTACATAAAGATGTCCCTTAGCAATTCCTCAGCACTGTGTCCTTGAGCTGTGTTCCCACCCTAGTACTTCTTAGCTCTCCATTCAGACAGAAGGCTGGCATTCCCTGTGTGTTCTCTCTGATGGTTGACAGGGGGAAAAAAAATGCAGCCTTGTATGTGTAAAGGGAAAACGTGGAGGAGTTCAGGAATTCTCAACTCCTTTTGTCTTTGCTTCTAACAATTACAAGGAGTAAGGTGGGATGAGTAAAAAGAGAGCGGGAGTAAGAACAAGGTAAGAAAGCCACACATGGAGGGGTAGCAACTTTTAAAAACCTGGGCTCCTGTGGTTTAAATTACAGATGCAGAAGAAAATGCATGAGGAAAAGGGCATCTAAGATGGTAGTAAATTGCTGCTGTAATTACAAAAGGGGATGAAACATGTTCATTAAGTCACTCTGTGTTGGAAGATTTTGAGGGAGTATACCTTGGGGGAGCATAGGCTATTCTGTGCACATGGATTGGTTTGTGATACTGGCACCTGTCTGACGAGGGATTTTGACTTCTTGTTACAGCTTTTGGTTTTATTCTTCCCAATAAGAAGTAAATGTCCAGCAGTATAAGATAACTGTCAAATGAGGCATGCAGATATAGCATAATGACCAGTCATGGTTTGTGCAATGGAAAACAAAAAGTTAAAACACATAAACCACTAAGAAAGGCAGTGGCAACATATTTTGCACTGGGTTGTATTTTTTTTAGTGAAGACATGTGGGTAGTTGTAGGTCGTGTCACTGCTCGCTCCTCTGATAGGTTGATGAAGTTGATGAAATCGTGAATGGAGTGGAGAGCACATGAATAGAGAAGAGTTGGTTACTATCCCTTCCGATCTAAGAATTGGAGATCCTCAAATTACAGCAAGAGAAGTTAAATTAAAAGGAAAAAAAGGGCCATATTTCTTCAAAATGTACATAATTAAGGCATAGGAAGGCACAGATTCAAAAAGCAGAGATCATAGCTGTGATGAAATTAGGTTTATTATACTTGTTCTGTTTTTACACTCTCTCTTAAGTGACTGCTTTGGCCATGGTGGAGGTCGGGCATTGCTAGACAGTTTCATTGAAATCAGTGCAAATTCTCTATCTGAGAAAGAAAAATACTAATTTCTATTGAAAGGGGAAAAATAAAAAAACAAACCCTGCAGGCAAACATCTCCTTTCCTGGTGGATCAATTTTAAATTGACATAATCATAACCAGAAAACATTTCCTATAGCAATACTGGTCTTGCCTAGCTGAGCCTTGTATGAATATTATAAAATGATTATTTTAGATTGTACACAGCACCTGTTTTTGAAAGCAGTCTAGAATCACTAAGGAGAAAACTCATTTAACTGAAACATTAGTATTTACCAAAGTTGACTGTATCTTAATTTTTAAAGAATAAATTGTGTACAGATGTTCATCTGTACACAAATACATTAAAAAAACCAACCAATCCAAGTAAATGCAAAACATTTTTGCCTGTACAATCCTGGTATATGTGGTGTTTTGTTGTTATGAATAAGTGAGGGAAGAGTGCTTGTATCTCATAAATTTTTTGCAATAAAAGCTCCAGCAGGAATATTCACAGATGTAACTGCCAGTCTTAAGTTTCTAACAAATTACTCTGCCAGTCCCATGCGAGCTTTGTAATTGAAAATCTCTGTTGCGCTGAAATTTAATGGGGGTGCCTGTGTTTTAGTTGTTTGGATTATTTGCTTGTCTTGGAATCAGAAGTTTTTCGGTTTTATTTTAATATTTCCTTCAAATGGATTTTGTCCATGTCCTGCTCTTCTGTTATTCCAAACATAAAGTAGGTTTCACCCTTGTGTTTCTGTATCACTGCCAAATATAACTAGATGTTGCAAGAAAGCTACCTAAAAGGATTTGGCTTGCAAGTTCTACACTACATTAACCTGAAGGAAACAGTAGTCTAAATGGAATAATCCCAGTGTTAGCAAAGCTCATGCATTCTTGGCAGAAATAGAGGGAGGGGAAAGAAAGATATCTCGCTGCTCTATAGAATAAACTCAGCTGTCTGAATCTCTTGATAGTCTAAATCTCTCTCCTATCCTGCCTGTACATACCACCATGGAAATCTTCTTTAGTAGCTAAATACCTAGATTAGGAGTTTGTGCAAGTGGCTGCAGCCCTGCTTGTAAATCTCTGTCTGACATTTGAGCCCACTTACACTGCTGTTTCAGTACTGACTATTAATTTGCAATTTTATTCACCGCTATTAAAAAAGATAGCATGCGTCTGCTACTGTTTCTGGAATACATAAGGACTGAGCAGAAACACTGATTTCCTTGGGTTGTGGAGGCTTCCAGACTCCCCCACGTACATGTAGAGACAATGCCTCTCCGCTCACCTCTTTGTCATAAGCTCTGTGATCCCAGTGTGGGTCCTCAGTGGTTTCAATAGGTGTTAAAGAGATTAGTAAAAGTGAAAGATTAATATGGAAGTAAAATGTAGAGGAACAGCTAAAGCTGATACTTCAAATGTGCCTCACTGAAGGGTAGAGAGATGTACCAATGGCATTTCAGCTGGTCTCTCTGTAGTTCTTTCCCTGCAGTTGAAAATAGTGGATATTAAAGGTCACTAAACAGGAGCTGCTGTTTTGGTCCAAAAATGTTTTTTGTGTGCCTTTGTATAGTGAATTGTTAAAGTGCCTCTATAACCTTCAGTGGTCAGATGTCTGGTGTAAAATGTAAAAAATGCCATTTCTTATAACCATTGCTACAATATATTGAGTTTCAAACTTATTCTCAATGACATTTAATCACTAGCTGTAAAGAGTTTGTATGCCTGGTTGTTGCCTTCAGTAACATTTGTGTAGTGGTGTTACCCAGAACGTCATTATTTGCCCTCTAAGGGAAAATTAGCAAATTGAGGTTTTTTTTCAGGATATGAAGGAAGCAACAGCCTATTTCCTTTCCACCTTATCAAGGCTAATGGGAGTAAACAGTAGTAAACAAACATTTGTATTAGCTCAGGAGAGCTGATGATGTGGGGTATCAACTACACGTTAATACAACTTTTGCCCAGAAAAGAGAAATATCACACTTTACTGTGGTGTTCTGAAGTACAGGGTTAATGTCTGATGTGTGGTAAAGAATATTTTAATAGGAAGCTTTTCAATGGAGGTATTACTGTAGAACTCTTGGGCCAAATCCTTAAAGACTACTTGTTTCCACTGGTTTAATACCACTAGAGAGCCTGGCAGGATGTCATGTCAGCATTATATCGGTGACAAAAGGAAGACTAGGGAAAGTGTGGGCCCACTCAGGAAGGAAACAGGAGACCTGGTCACCCAGGACATGGAGAAGTCTGAGATATACAATGACTTCTTTGCCTCAGTCTTCACTGGGAAGGGCTCTAACCACACCGCCCAAGTTGCAGAAAACAAAAGCAGGGACTGGGAGAATGAGGTACCACCTACTAGAAGACCATGTTTGAGACCAGCTGAGGAACCTGAAAGTGCACAAGTCCATGGGACCTGATGAGATATATCAGTGGATCCTGAAGGAAATGGCAGATGAAGTCGCTAAGCCACTATCCACTATATTTGAGAAGTCATGGCAGTCTGGTGAAGTTTCCACTGACTGGAAAAGGGGAAACATAACCCCCATTTTTAAAAAGGGTAAAAAAGAAGACCCAGGAAACTACAGACTAGTCAGTCTCACCTCTGTACCTGGCAAGACCATTGGTCTTCCTGGAAACTCTGCTAAGGCACATGGAAAATAAGGAGGTGCTTGGTGACAGCCTTGGCTTCACCAAGGGCAAATCATGTCTGACAAATTTGGTGGCCTTCCACGAGGGCATTACAGTGGTAGTGGACGAGGGAAGAGCAACAGACATCATCTACCTGGACTTGTGCAAAGTGTTCGACAAGGAACTGACTGGATGGCTGCACTCAAAGAGTTGCGGTCAACGGTTCCATATCCAAGTGGAGACCAGTGATGAGTGGTGTTCCTCAGGGGTTGGTACTGGGACCAGTGCTGTTCAATGTCTTTGTTGGTGACATGGACAGTGGGATTGAGTGCACCCTCAGCAAGTTTGCTGATGACACCAAGCTGTGTGTAGCAGTTGGCACACTGGAGGGGAGGGATGCCATCCAGAGGGACCTGAACAAGCTGGAGAGGTGGGTCCATGGCAAACCTCATGAAGTTCAACAAGGCCAAGTGCAAGGTCCTGCATGTGGGCTGATGTAATCCCAAGCACAAATACAGGCTGGGTGGAGAATGGTTGGAGAGCAGGCCTGAGGAGAAGGATTTGGGGAGTTTTGTTGATGAGAAACTTAACATGAGCCAGCAATGTGTGCTCGCAGCCCAGAAGGCCAACCACATCATCATCATCTGGGCTGCATCAAAAGAAGTGTGGCCAGCAGGTTGAGGGAGGTGATTCTGCCCCTCTACTCTGCTCTTATGAGACCCCACCCAGAATATTGTGTCCAGCTCTGTAGCCCTCAACATAAGAAGGACATGGCCCTGTTGGAGCAGGTCCAGACAAGGACCACAAAGATGATCAGAGGACAGGGGCACCTCTCCTATGAGGACAGGCTGAGAGAGCTGGGGTTGTTCAGTCTGGAGAAGAGAAAGCTCCAGGGACATCTTATAGCAGCCTTCCAGTACCTAAAGGGGACCTACAAGAGAGCTGGGGAAGGACTTTTTACTAGGGCATGTAGCGATAGGACGAGGGGTAATGGCTTTAAACTGGAAGAGGGTAGATTTAGATTATATATCAGGAAGAAATTTTTCACTGTGAGGGTGGTGAGGCACTGGAACAGGTTACCCAGAGAAGCTGTGGAGGCCCCATCCCTGGAGGTGTTTAAGGCCAGGTTGGGTGGGGCTTTGAGCAATCTGGTTTAGTGGGTGGTGTCCCTGCCCAAGCCAGGGGGATTGGAACTAGATGATCTTTAAGGTCCCTTCCAACCTAAACCGTTCTATTGTTCTATTAACTAGTTCTAAGGACTTCTTTTAGCATCAGTTGTATCTGAGTTCTGCTTTACAATTAATTTTGTGTTGTAATTCACTTGTAGAAAGGGAAAACTCTCTGCAGACTGTGTGCTGTAATCATCAGCGTCTTTTGACATGGTATACTTGTCTGTATACTTACTTGGTTATTTTACTTAGATTGCATGTGCTTTTATCCCGAAATAAACAAATTCAGGAAGATGAGTGATTTTATTTTGCTTTGGTAAAAACATGTTAAGATTTTTAATTAAACCTGTTTTAATGTCTTTAAAAGTTGTTTTGCCTCTTAGAAAAAAAATACTTTGGAATCCTCTTCAGCATATGCCCTTGTTTAAAAGCTGTTTTGCTGAAAAGCTTGGCTGTCACATAGCACAAACTCCTCTTTTACAACATGCCTCTTGCTGTTAGGCGGATTGTTTGGCTGTTTTAAACCTCTTTTGTCGAGTGGGTGTTCTGAGTATGAGCCAGGCTCTACTCTAATTTCCGTCCAGGTTCTGAAAGGCAAAACCAAACTATTCACATACACTTCTGTTACAGTATCTCCTGGGTTTTGGCTTTTGTTTGTTTGCAGTTTTTTGCTTTTTTTAAAAAATAATTTTTATTTTCCCATTTTTTTTTCTTTTTAAAAATGTATGAGCATCATATTTGTTGTCAGTATCTGGAAAAATACCCTTTTCCACTGTATGCTAAGTAAACCATAGAATACATGAAAATAACTATATTGATCTCCATGTTTTTGGGACTGTGCAGCTGGATACAAAACTTTGCTTTCTTAAAAGCAAAGAGAAATGAGGAGAAAAGTGAACTGGCTGCCACATTCTTTTCAAGAGGCAGATCTGTAGTTCCTCATTTCATTGCAGACAATTTAACTCATCACAAGCCAATCTCAATAGTCTCCATGGGTTTAGAAACCCTTTGTGAATTTGTTGCTTTTAAGAAATTTCAGATGAGGTTTTGGATGATAACTGGGTCTGATTTGTTTGGTGATGCTGTTATGCTACCACATATTATATCATTTTTATTGAAAAAAATCCTCTTCTTGGGGAATAATAATTTTGGTCTGATTCTAAAAATCTAACTGAAAGATTTACAATATTGTTCCTCGTCCATCCCTGGTGAAGACTTGTTCATGAATGCTCTTATTCAACATAAGAAAATTGGGTAAATCAACTCACTGACTCCTGATCAGTACCAATACAGCAATATTTGTCCTCTGGGGACAATTACCTTGTATTGACTACCTACATCTGCCCTTTCTGTGCATGTGAGTGGTCATACCACTTTCCTTTATTATTTCCTGTACTTTTAGCCCTTCACTCTCTTTAGCAGTTAGAAGAATCTGTGTGTTGCTCTAGGGAGACTTACATTAAGGGCTTGTGGCCTTTGGCTGAAATTAGCTTCTATAAGGTATAAAGGTTACCACTAGTTGATGGGGGAATTTTGTGGCTCTGCTGAGCTGGTTTTGACTTTCACACCTGGGTTCACGGCTAAATTGTAAAAAAAAATTCTGCAGCAAGCATTCATGTCTGAGAAAAAATGAAATATTATTAAATTTATTTGGAGTGGCTCAATACTTTGGTGGCAGAGGAAGGAATATTTCAAAACAGTGCTTTTCAACAGCTGGAAAAGCAACTACATATAAAACCGACTTCCCAGTTTAACCCCCAAAAGGCAAGGTGCTGAATCATGCAGGCTGCGCTCACGCATCTATTTTCCCTTTGAGCATGCTTTCTCTGCAAAAGAGACCAGGAGCTTTCTCAGTTGTTATGTGAAGTATTATACTGCTTTGTAGAAAGTAGACCTTTTTATTGCCTTTGGCAACAAACACATTCAGCTCATATTGTTTGACTGTAATAAACACTATGATAAACAAAGTGATCTTTATCTGTGAACTTGATTTAATCTTAAAGCACCGAAAGCCAGCTTTCTTGCTAATTTACATGTGTATGAGATCATCTTCTAGTAGTGGTAGTCTGGTGCTTTAATTTCTGGAGGTTGGTATCACATTTTACCCTCTGTGACTTGTGCATTTAAAAAGGAGCAGGTTGAAGGAAAAGTTTGTCTTGTCTGCTATGTGTTTTAGCCAAGCAAGCTTTTGAAGATGGCAACCAAGGGTGTATTTTCCTCCTCTCTGTTTGTTTTATCAATCTGGAGGGAGAGGCAGCCTCCTCAGTCCTAATTTTCATCTACGAAATGGGACCTCCAAGAAAACCTAAGTTTGCTGTGGAGAAGTAATTTTCTAGGGTATTGTTGAAATGGCACAGTTGAACAATTTAATAGTTCTCCAATGTTCATTTTATATGACAGGTAAATCCTTTAAGGATAAGTTCTTTTGGAGCAAACAAGGATGGGTCAATTTACTGTAACACAGTTTTAGTGTTCTCTGTACCACCAGAACAACAGGGGGGAGAGTCTGGTGCTGGAGTGCTCTAAGGTCTGGCTGGTGCCACCTTTTGTGTCTTGAGCTTCAAGGTTCTAAGTTTAACCCAGACAGGTGAAACACTCCCTTATATCCCCTTACCATTCTAGGAGATGAGCAATGAAATTCATATATCTCTGAACATCCATAATTCCATTACAGTTTAGAAAAAATGCTGCAAGGATGGCTGAAACTTTATATTCATCTGGAATAGCAGAAAAAATTGAGTTTTGCCTTAGCTGTTCTAGTTTCCTAGAATATTTTCTATTCCTTGACTGGTAAGCGCATGTAAACCACGCATCTGGACTAAAAAATGAGGTTTGGGTATCTGACACAAATGTGAGGGTAGCACAACTATCTGGTTATTGCTCATTAAACATTTCCTGCTCATGTGATTACCTCAAATCTTTCTGCTTTGAACCTCCTTTTGGAACAGAAAGTTAGCCCCAGTGAAGTAACAATTCTGTTGACACTTGGCAAGGCAGTTTGTCTCTGGATCCATGTTTCTGTGACCTTTGCTCCTGTCCGGTTTTACCTATATGCTTTTTTTTTTCCTAATTATATCCTTAAAGGGCTCAAAAGTTACTTTTATACCAGCTCTCCTTTTCAATGTTGTTGCAGTGGTTGCCATTAAAAGGTCATATTTCACTCCAATTTAACATTTACAGTGTTTGAAATAGGATTATCCAGGTTTAGAATAGGAAGTTAGTTCAGTTTTGTATAGCAAATGCTCTAATATAGAAACTGATGCAAAAGGAATTGGATCTGCAAGAAGGGACTTCCTTATTTCAGTGAAAAAAAGAGAAGAGAGACAGAAGTGAGTACTTTTCAGTAAATCAAAGATTGTATGCTTGTGGCATTACAAAAAAAAAAAGGATTAAATATTTAGGTGGTATTTGGAAATGGAATATTTTTCTAGGATACTCTGTTGCAAACAGCTATTTTGCATTACCTGTCTGATGAATTGTCACTGAGACTCATTCAGCCTCCCACAGAGATTGACTTCCTCTAGTTCAGTTTACCTGCAAGAGTCACAAATGTTTATACACTGATTAAAGTGTGCAACAAGTAAGAAATACTGAANACGCTCCCCCCCCCCTCCCCCACCCCCCCCAAGTAATCTCATCATTGGTACCGTTCAGAATGAATAAATAAGGGAAAACAGTCCTTCAGAATCACTTTTTATCAGATAATGGTCTTAAAAAATGGGTTTCTGTACAGCATTGGAATTCTTACTGCACTACTGGTTTGGACTTTGTTCTCTTGATTTACTGATAAAATACCCATAATTACACCCATATAGTCAAAGAATAGCCACTGTGATCCCTGTGATGCATGTTGTACATCTGTGGCTGTTTGGAACAGGGATTTCTTGAACAATTTTTATACAATGGCTTCCAACTACTTCCCCATTTCATATTCCTGTCTTTCAAAGTCTGGTGGGAAGGTGGGAAAGTATGACCTGCTGAATACAGGTAAAATTTTCCACAGACATTGCTGAATCCTTTGACCTGGAAGCCTGATCTAGTGGCTTGAACACTGAAGTGAGAGACAAAGGATTATATTTCTGTTCACTGTTTTACCAGTGAATTCTTGTGTAAGAAAGGAAAAAGGCATAAATCTGGTGAGGCGCTTGTGACATAACACACTTGTAAAGTTGAAATGAACATTTAATTAGCTAAAATTGATCTGGTTCTTTGACATTTTTTATTGAATGCTTGCAGGGTTGACTCTGTACAGACATAATTTTCATGCGTTCGAATGTCTTAACCACTATTCATTGAGGACATAAGAATGTTTTTGATCTATGAAATTTGCTAAGTTTGGCTGATATTGGCTGTGAACTTAAACATATGGTCAAGTTCATTAACTTTTCATCAGGGGAGTTAGCAATTCTGAGCTCATATGAAAACCAAAACAAACAAAATAAAATAACCCCTTTTGATTTTGGTGGTTATCTACAAGCAAAGAACAGTTTTGTATTCATCAGTAGCCTACAACCAGAGTTGCTGATTAACAGTCAGGTTTGCTGATGTATTGGAGCATGATATTGGGGAAGGCAGCTTTTCATGAAAAATGTGCATTTTCATATAAACTACTGTTATGGTTATTTAGTTTGTCTTCTCATGTGACAGGTCTGGAAAGGAGTTGTCTAGGCAATCTGTCTGTCATGGAGAAAGAAGGTGGTAGAAGTTGTACATCTGCAAAATGATATTGAGGGAGATGACACAGGAGGTCATAGAATAGGTTCAGAAGTGAGAGACTGTAAGTCATAGACACATCTCCAAACAACAACACACATTTGAGGGAGAGTTCCTGAAGCCCCCTGGAAGAGTTGTGCAGTCTCTGTGTCTCTCAGGTAGCAAAAACGCAACCCATGCAAACTACACACATTTTTTAAAGTAAGTTTCTCAGAGCTCTTTCTAGTATAGGCTATTTTTGCAACAGTTTGCAGATGTTCAGTTCAGGCTTTCTCTAGAGAATTGTTCACTTAGTACTCTGGAACTGATGCAAGGGAAACTTAGATCATTTTACATCGTCCCAAGTTTGTATACATAATCTGTAATAAAAACTGAGAAAAAGGAGGAAAGAAGGATGTCAGTTGGCAAAATAAAAAATGGTTTGTTTTCTAGTCTATAATTTTAGGAGCGTATAGAATTTGATTTTCATTATTATCTCTATTAGGGTATTTTAAAATGAAGGAGCATACTGGCTTTTGGGGGGAACAATTAAATCTCTTGTGTAACCAATTAACTTGGCTATTTGCAGACCACGTGGAATTCTTTTGGGAAGGCATTAGTGTATGAAGTAGTTGCTTTTTAAAACATGTTGTCATGGCTCTTTTAAAAGAGTTTTCTACAACTTTTAAGAACCATGGGCTCAAAATCAGTTTAAAAACTATTTTCTTCATTGTAAAATAGCCTGAGATGAAGAAAATACAGTGTCTCTGAAACTTGTTGGAGCTCCTTCTGAGAACTCCACTTTCTATCCAAGCATGTGGATACAGAATGTTTGGTTGATATTACAGAATCACAGAATGACAGAATCACAGAGTGTCTGAGGTTGGAAGGGATCTCTGGAGGTCATCTCGTCCAGCGGCCCTATCACCTACAGCTGGTTGTCCAGCTTTTGAATATCTCCAGGGAAGTAGACTCCACAACCACTCTGGGCAACCTGTGCCAGTGCTTAGTCACCCTCTCAGTAAAAAGTGTCTCCTTAAATTCAGAGGGATCCTCCCATGTTTCAGTTTGTGCCTCTTGTTCTGTGACTGGGCACAACTAAGAAAAGCCTGGCTCCATCTTCTTTGCACCCTCCCTTCAGGTATTTATATACATTAATAAGATCACAGAATCACAGGATGGTAGGGGTTCGAAGGGACCTTCAGAGATCATCTAGTCCAACCCCCCTGCCAAACCAGGTTCTCCTAGAGCAGGTTGCACAGGAACGCATCCAGGTGGAATCCTATCTCCAGAGAAGGAGACTCCACAGCCTCTCTGGGCAGCCTGTTGCAGTGCTCTGCCACACTCAAAGTAAAGACGTTTTTCCTCATGTTGAGATGGAATTTCCCGTGTTCCAGTTTGTGCCTGTTGCCCCTTGTCCTGTCACCAGGCAGCACTGAAAAAAACAATTGTTCCCATCCTTTTAACACCCACCGTTTAGATATTTGTAAGCATAGATAATATTCCCTCTCAGTCTTCTCTTCTCCAGGCTAAACAGACCCAGGTATATCAGCCTTTCCTCATAAGAGAGATGCCCCAGTCCCTTGATCATCTTCGTAGCCCTCTGCTGTACGCTCTCCAGTATTTCCTTGTCTTTCTTGAACTGGGGAGCCCAGAACTGGACACAATACTCCAGATGTGTCTTCATCAGGGCAGAACAGAGGGGGAGGATAACCTCACTCAACCTGCTGGCCACACTCTTTCTAGTGCACCCCAGGATGCCATTGGCCTTCTTGGCCACCATGGCACATTGCTGGCTCACGATCAACTCGTTGTCCACCAGGACTCCCAGGTCTCTCTCTGCAGAGCTGTTTTCCAGCAGGTCAGCCCCTAACCTGTACCAATGCATGGGGTTATTGCTCCCCAGGTGCAGGACCCTACACTTGCCCTTGTTGAACTTCATAAGATTTCTCTCGGCCCAACTCTCTAGCATGCCCAGGTCTTGCTGAATGGTGGCACAGCCTTCCGGTGTGTCACCCACCCCTCCCAGTTTTGTGTCATCAGCAAACTTTCTGAGGGTACACTCTGTCCCCTCATCTAGGTCATTGATGAATATGTTGAACAGGACTGGACCCAGTACTCATGCCTGGGGAACATCGCTAGTTACAGACCTCCAGCTATTTCCCGTGAGTCTTCTTTTCACCAGGCTGAACAGTGACAGCTTTCTCAGCCTTTCCTCACAGAAGAGATACTCCAGTCCCTTCATCATCTTAGTGGCCCTTCATTGGACTCTTTCCAGTATGTCCATGTCTCTTTTGTACTGGACACGGGACTCCAGGCATGGCCTTACCAATGCTGAGTAGAGATACATCCTCTTTCATTTCCAGAAGTCATTTGTCAAAATCCCTCAACACTATTTGAGTATTAAAGAAGATAGGTCCTTGTATAACCAGGTGGTTTGCTGAAAAATAGCTAATGGCCAGATGAAATGGCCAGTTTTCACAGCATAGCAAGATCACTCAATGAGTTTTTCAGGGACTCTGCAACTCTGCAGGTGCAGGCAGCTCTGTAGATTTACCAATGAAATGGAAAAGGAGTATGTATCATTAGGTAAGAAAGTATATTGCCTATACTAAGTTATTACAGGTAGGGGCAGATATCAAGAACTGGAAAAACACTGTATGAAACTGAAATACAGGACAATACAATGGCAAATGAAGTTCAGCATGGGTAAATGTGAAGTAACATTTTAAGGGAGAAAGGAGGTATCTTAGGACAGAGCCTGTAATTTTGTAAGTGAAGGAGCATCACCCACAAATAATAACTGAAACAGGAGGTTCTACAGAAATAGCATTGCCTAGTAGCAGTCAAAAAAATTTGAAAATTACTGGGACAAGAACAGAGAAAAAAATAGAGAGTGTTACTAGTGCCCTTTATAAATCTGTGGGACCTATTATTTTGATTGATATGCAGATTACTCATTTAACTGATCACAGAAAATTAAAAAAGCAGCAACTGAAAAAGCTTCGGAGAAGGGTGACAAGGGTAATCAAAAATGTGGATGGCTTCCCTCACAGGAAGAATGAATAGCATAAATCTGTATCTATAACACCATCAGTTACAACAAGAAGATGTATAGGAAATGGCTTCTTCTTTTTGCACCCAGTATAAGAACTAGGGAGCTTCAGATAAAACTAGCCCATGGCAAAGCAAACCAAAGGAGATTGTTCTCCACGTAGGGTGTAGCAGAGCTATGGATTCACTTTTGCAAGCTGCTGTGAACACTAAAATTTTGTAAGATAACTGGATATTCTCATGGAAAAAGAAATCCAGTAGAGGCTATCTAAAAATCCCTGTAAAAATACCATTTTTGGCCAAGGAGGTTCTTTCAGTACAAATTGTTGGAATTGGTGACAGTAGTGTAGAGAAAAGCTGTGATTTTGCATTATTCTAGGGGCATGCATTGTTAGAAACAACGTAGGGGTCAATGGAAGTGTTGTACACTGAGTACAGTTGTCCTCATGATTTTGTTGCCCTTTGTATATTGTATAGGCCAAAGTAACAGTGATATCTGCTCATCATTTTGCTGTGGACTGTTGTGTAAAATTAGTACTTGCCACAATTTGAACTTCAAGGAAATTAACTTTAAGCTGATGTCTCCATAGAAGCTAGTTCAAGCAGCAGGTGTTCTGCAGAGGAAGTTTATGTACAGCTAAGGTGTTCTGTATCTTCCAGGAAATTGGTCTTCACTGCTTTATTTCTGCAAGACCAGGCTATCGGCAGCTGAAGCTCTATAGTCACAGCTCCAGAGGCTCCTGCATCTGTTTATGTGCTTGTTTGAGTTGAGCATTGGAATGTTTAGGGTAAGCAGAGTGTAAAAGAGGGAAATAAATGTATAGAATCATAGAATCATAGAATTAGTGAGGTTGGAAGGGACCTTTAAGATCATCAAGTCCAACCGTTAACCTACCCTGAAGAG